>VWPU01008860.1:0-36651 GCA_013398955.1 Callaeas wilsoni
GCCGCCGCCGCCGCCGCGCTCCGGACCCGCCGCCGCCCGCTCCTGCCCGGCCCGGGCGCCCAGGTACGGCTCGGGCACCCCGCCGCCCTCCTCCCCCGCTCCGCGGCTCTCCAGGGGCGTCGGGGCCAGGGAAAGGCTCCGGCAGGGATTGGGGCTGCGATGGGCAGGGGGAAGCCTGAGTGGTGGGGGGCGCCGAGCACAACCCGCTGGGATGCTCGGGTGGGATGCTCCCAGCATCATCCTGCTCCCGGCATCATCCTGCTCCCAGCATCATCCTGCTCCCAGCATCTCGGGGCTGCGCCGAGTCCCTGTGCCACAGCTTCGTCTGGGCGAAGCTCCGGGGTTGTGGTGCCCTACAAGATCCTGACTCCTTTTCTCAGGGTTGTGTGGTCCGACTTGGCGCTGTGTTGGGTTTCTTCAGTCCCCGTGAGCTCTGATGGCAGCTCGGGTGGGTAGGACAGAGTTTTCCCCTCTCTAAACCTACTTCTTTGCAGCCGCTCGAAGTTTTGGAAGTCCCAAGCCTGGGGCTTAGCCTCCTGCTCCCTCACCTGGGGCCCAAAGCTTTGCCATTCATCAAGGACATGCCAGCCCATCAAATCCCCAAGCTCACCACCAAACCTCTCCACAGAAATGGTGGCTGCCTTTGCTGAAGTGGAGGAAATCAAATCCTTTTGTTTATTCCAAAGGATCTCTGTTTTATCTCTCACTGGGCTGCAGTAATTAAAGGAGACCTGTGCTTGAGCTATTTGCCTGGCTTTTGTTTTCTCTTAAGGTTATCTTGGAGGATTTTATTCCCTCCAAAAGGGCATGTGGAAACATTTAGTGTTTTCAGCTGTATTTCATTTGTGTACTATTGATTGTCTCTTCAGCAGGGAGATTTTCTAAGGGGTGGTGGAATATTCCACCCCGACGGAGGTTTGTGTTTCTGGGGCTGTTTTTTTCCCCTTCCCCAGCTTTGCCCCTTGCTTGCCTAAGCCTCAGAATTCCCTGTGATGCTGTTTGAGGGATGCTGTGTGTACTGGGGCTGCTGGTTGGCGTTCAGCGTTGTTCCTGCAGGATCCAAAGGGTTCTAACCTGGGCTTTGCCGGGGATTGGGAGAAAAGGCTTTTCCTAGGAAGGACTTTTTCACCTGTTGAAAAGCCAAGAGGGGAGAGCATCAGTAGGCTGCCATTCTCGATGCAATGGTGAACATCGGATCAGTGAGCCCGATCCTATTCCGGCACTGTCTCCGCTGAGGTGTGAAATCCTCGTCCGTCTCTTTCCAAAGTGCTGGATTTCAGCCTGGCCACAGGCCTGAGGACAGCCAGCTCCAGAGACCTGCTTAGGAGAGGCAGCCCAGCCCTACACTGTTCCAGCCCGAAAGACCCTTTGTGGCGTGGAAATAGGGTGTGAAGGATTTTCCACTTGGCAAACCCTCCTCTCTGGAGAAATGCAGAGCATCCTTCAGCCATTTTGCGTGGGCCATTTTGGGTGCATGGACTGACAGGAGAGCTGGGCAGCTGTGTGTGTCTGCTGGGAAGAGTTAGGATGGAGTGTTGAGAGGAGCTCTGCTCCCAGCGGGTGCAGGATCACCCACCTTAGCCATGAGCAGGAACACAAGATATGCTCCTTTTTCTGGGAGCTGCTCTGTGGTCATGCCTCAAATCCAATAGCCCCCAGGGCAAGTGGCAAACAGAAATAAGGTCAGGCTGTGGTGTTCCCTTTGTTCCCTTGCCCTGGCTGCCTCCACCTTCTCTCCCTCCATCCTCCATCCCTGCTGCCCCCTATCCCTCCTGGCGTCTCTGCCCCCCTAACCTTCCCTGTCGCTGCTTTCCCACCAGGATGAAATATTTATTGTGGCTCCGTTACCCTTGTTTTTCTTGAAAGCGAGTTTCACACTTCATTTGCAGGAGACATTCAGAGACTTCACGTTGGGTTTTCCTTCTCACTGGGCGCGCGTGGCGGTGTGTGCGTGACCACCCCGGCCGGCCCCGCTCCTGCCTGATCGGGCCGCGTGAGGTGGAGCATCCTGAGTGATGGATGAGTCTGTAGCCCTGCTGCGTGATAAATCAACGAGGGAAAAAAAAGGAGCTGGTCTGAAATCCAGCAGAGTTTAGCTCTGCAGAGCCGGCCCGCCCGTGCGCGGTTGCATTGCGCCTCCTTGCTCTGGCTGGGATGCAGTGGGTGAAAGGAGTGTGAGTAGTCCTGTAAAGCAACTGCAGGTGAGCTCTTCCCATGGCTTTATGGAAAAGTTAGTCCTGGGCCTGATCCTGGAATGACTCCGCTTGGATTTACCACAAACAGTGGGGTTTGGGTCGGGTGCTGTGCCCTGCCTTTGACCCCAGAGCAATGTGTGGCTCCAGCTTTCCCTGGTGTGTGCAGCCATGGGGCTGTGGTCCAGGATCCCGATGGATGGACTGTCTCCGAGAGATGGATTCCTGGTGACTTGGAAAGCAGAGCTGTGGCTGGACAACCCTGTCCATCCCATGGCGTGTCTGTCTCCACATGGGCTGTCCTCCCACAGCACACCATCGGCATCGTTGTGGGTACTGTGGGTGTCTGAATTTCAGAGCAGGAAAGGGGACCCGTGGCTTTCCCATCCCTGCATGGGGCAGCTTTCCAGGAGGAGAGAACCTCAGGTCAATATCAGTGGATTCACTCTGGCTGTGTGAGTGAGAAGGGCAGGAGGGGCTTCCCAGTATGTGTCCTGAGGATGGAGATCTCTGGAAGTCAGAGAGGCTGTAAGCTCCTGTTCCCATGGGTGACATGGCTGTCACTGGGTCTGCATCCCACTGGGAAGGATGAGGTATGTGGGCTCCTCATGCATGGTGTCAGTAGCAAGGGTTTCCCTGGATCGCCAGGGGTGGGGTTTGGGCTGGTTCCCCTCCAGGCTGGCTGGTTTTTAGCATGGCCACTTTGTGGTGCCCTCGGGATGGGAGGACCAGCTCATCCCTGTGCCACATCCAGCTCTCTGCCTGGGTGGCCTGCGGTGGCTCCCATGCAAATCCCACCCTGCTCCTGCTATGGGGTCCTTAGAGGCCCAGGGGGAAGTTCCATATGTTCCCAAGGCTAGGAAATGGTCACCCGGAGGCCCTGGAGATGGGCATCCGAGCTCTAGGCAAGTCACGTCTCCGCCCTGGAGCTCAGGGATGAGCAGCTGGTGGCAGCTGCCACATCGGGCAGACAGAGGCAAATGAAGAGAAGATCAGAGAGTTTTCTGGGCTGTTTTTTGGATCCCAGTCACAAAGCCACACTTCCAGAGCCAGCAGCTGGCCCTGATGTCTGGCCCCACCAAAAAGAGACAGTCTGTCTGCCTTGTGCTTTCGGGGAGGCTCCGAGAGCCCTCCCGGCTGTAGTACTGGTGCACGTGGGAGGCTCCTCTCTCTGTATTGCTGCCTGAGTGCAATTAGGCTTTAATGAGTCATTAAAATAAATCTCTGTTTCTACTCCAAGCAAACATGCCGGGGGGATGCTGACAGTCGGAGCAGCAGGTCTTGCATCATGCGGAGGAAGAGGCTGCCCTTCCCCATGCCCTCCTCCCCAGGGCTGGCACCTTCCTTCTCCCTTTCCCTTGGAAAAAAAGGCATTTCCCAAGCCCCATGTGGATTAGCAGCTACTCTGAGAGTGGGATTAAACTATAACCATCCCTAGGGTTGGGGTTTTTGTTGGAGGAGCTGTGGTCTGGGGCGTTGTCTGTTCCCTGGTGCCAAAGGGAAGTGATGAGAAGTGTACCTGGTTTGTTAGAGATGCTGATGGCCATGTCCTGTTTAACCCTTCCTTGTCTGGATCTGGTAGGCAGCTGGGGGAGATCTCAGCTGGCACCTTGGCTGGATGGAGATGGATATGAGGCCAGCAGCAAAATGTGAAAGGGAAAGTGCAGTGAATCACCGATAGGCATCCATGTAGTTTTCCTAACTGTAATTTAAATGGGATTTAACGACCCCCTGAGCCAAGAGGGGTGGTGGTGGCCCCTCACCTTATGGGCAGACACAAGGCTCATCTCTCTTCATTCCTCTTAACTGGTAAACAGTGCAATTACCCCTAACGATGTCTTTGCTAATTGAATCCCTCCACAGTGGCTGTCTAGCTGGCACACTTGCAGGAAGGAGGGCAGATGCTGGCAGGACACAGGGGGACATCCCCTGTGTGTCCCTAAAGAGCAGCACCCTTCAAACACCTGTCAGTGTTTCAGCCACCGGCCCCCAGGCTGCAGGAGGGCGCGGGTTAAACCCAGGGGGTGAGAGAGAGAATTTATTTTGTGTTCTATTTTAGCAAAGCACGTAAATTGGGTGACGCCGAGGCACAACGGATCCGCCCCGGCACGACGCGCGTGGCACGGCCCGGTGTGCCGTGCCAGGGGGACTGCAGCTGATGGGATTACGGAGGCTCCAGCCTCCTCCAGAGCTTTTCCCCTGGGCTTTGCTTTCGGGAGCAGAGCTCGCTGCTACACGGAAGGGTTTTGCACAAGTTGTGTTTCATGTGTCAGGCTGGGAGGAACTGGGGTAGGGCAGCAAGGATAGATCCGTGTGGGAACTGGGAAACTAGGGAAAGAATTCTCATGGGAATGGTGGAAATGAGGTGGAAAGGGTGAGATGGCATCGATGTGCAGGGCAAGAAGGGTGACGATGAAGTGGTGCCTTGGAGGAGAAGCTGTCCTGGGTGTTGTTTCACAGAAAGCTGCTGAGAAAATGGCTTAATGAAAAAAATCTTCAGAGGGAAACTCGCTGCTCTGCTCTGTTGGATCTTGCTGGGGATGCTCTGTGGGGTTTCTCTGAACAATGCTTCTGGGATTAATCCTTCTCTTCCACTGTGTGCCCGGGATGAAGATGCATTTGGTGTCACTGAGTGCCGGTGGAATTAGCCCCACTGGAGAGCAGAGCATGCACCTTCCTGTGGGGGAGGAGCAAGAAAATCAAACTGGGGAGAAGATCGTATATCCATGGAGTGTGTTTGCAGCCCCCAGGGAATGGAGGGATTTGGCTGAGGTCTTCATGTCCTTGCCCCGACAGGAAGAGCCCACTGGTGTGCGGAGTTGAAGGTTTCATCTTGGAGCAATGAGAGTGCTGGAGAGACCTGCCCAGGGCTGGGAATGAACAGTGGAGCATCCTTGGTAGGAGGCTGGCTCCGTCACACTGCTGGGGAGAGTCTGGGGCAAGTGCTGGGAATGCTGGCTGATGCTGGGGGATACCTGTGCTGTGTTGGTGCCTTGCCACGGGGTTAAATCAGTCGTGGGATACCCACAACAGTGCAAGGTGCAAACACCAAGGGTGGAATCAGAGTAGAAGCAAATAACCCTTCCTGCTCCTTTCCAAGCTCACAAGGATCCATGTCTTTTGCTGGACGTTGCAAACACCCATTGTGACAGGGGCAACATGGGGTGCAAGATCCAAGTCCTTGCTCTCCAGGTCTGTGTCCTCCAGGGATTCACAGCACAGCAGGATCCAGCCTGGGCTCTGGCTCTCCTCAGGCCGTGGCCATAGGCAAGGTCCCAAGCCTTTAGCACACGTGTGTGGGAAAATTCTCCAGCTTTTTGGCAAGGGCCAGTCTCACCTGGGACACACCCAGCATTCTGGTTCACTCCACTGCCGGCACAGACGCTGCTGCTGCAGCTGCTCCTCGAGGGGATGTGTGGGTGCTGGGAGGGACAGTGCCTGCAGCAGGGACAATGGCCAGGTGCTGGCCGGCTCCGGAGCGCCCCTGGGGATCTGACGTGCGGGATAATCTCAAAAGCCCTTCTCTGTGTGACTTGGCTTCGTGCCGCCGGTTTTGTCCCTGGTTATTTTGGGACCACGACGGAGCGGCTCCCCGGCACACGTTCCTGGCCTTGGCCACACGGGGCTTTTGCCAGGAGCTGCCCCGGCAGGAACCCTGGGCGCAGCAGCGGGAGATGAGCCATGTGGATCAGGCCGAGGATATTCCCATCCTGCATCCTGCTGTGGGCTGCCCACATCTGACACCTTCCCTGTGTCCGGGGCTGCTCACCCTTCCCGGGACTGCATCCGCCCACCCTGGCTCCCGAGCTGGGCTGACTGGGAGCCGGCTGAGCAAACACAGCGGGTAGGAGACGTGTGGGGGGATGAGGAGGGAGCTGTCATTCTCCCACCCTGGGTTTTAAGCCGCCCTGCAATGAGGAGGAGCTGCAAATGGGGTTGTAATTATACAGAGGCTTGCCTTGATCCAGCTGTAGTCCTGGCCGAGCCACGGGGTTTGTTGTCTGTGTGTGTTTGGGGGGACAAGGTGGGGTGACAGTCCCTTCTGTGTCCCTCCATCGTGTACATGGCTGCAGTTAATCCACGCAGGCAGGCGAGACGGGATCTGCATAGTCGCTTAAGGAGATAAAGGGCAGATGAGATGCCCAAGTAACGAGATACCGGGATAATCCGCGCCTGAGACGTCCCAGCCTGCAAAGCTGCCCTTCCTCCAGAAGTCTGAGAAGTGCTGGGAGGTCTCCCAGGGAGAGGAATGCGGATGTGCCAGCCGGTCCCAGGATGTGCCACCTGGTCCCGGGATGTGCCAGGGCTTCACACACCTGGATGGAGATCGGAGGGGGATGCTTGGTCCTTTGTGGCTGTAAAGACAATTGCTGTTGGCAGGGAAGTTCTGAGCTCCCACAGGGCAGGATGAGCCCTGGTGCGGGAGGCAGTGAACCTGGGTGGGCAAGAAGGTGGTTTTTGGCAGAGTTTGGTGGCCAGGAGAAGAGATCTCCTGGGCTCAGTGGGTCGGGAGCACAGGGTTACAGCAGGAGTGCAGCCCTTCATGCCCACCCAGGAGCTGGGGTCTGGCTGGCAGCTTCCACCATGGAAGGCGTTTGATTTTTTTAAAATTGCGATTAATAGCTTACCTTTTCCACAAAACTTTTTCTGGAAAAGAGCTGTTTTCACATCCTTGTTGGTATTTTGTCTTTCCCATCCCTGGGCTGGGAAGAGGCAGTGGGGAGCCTTGGGGAGCTGGTCCAGGTGGTGGAGGGAAAGCAAGGGCAGACTTGCAGCAGGGCACAGAATTTTCGGTTTTGATGACTGACTGTGACCCACTGGAGCCTCAGCTGGGGGACAGTGTCACCTCTGCGACCTGGCTGCCCTTGTGGTAGCCGGGAGCAGGGTGTTGGCTGCAGCAAAAGTGCTGGGAAAACCCCACGTGGCTCAGGGCACCAAAGGCATCACAGCAGGAAAAAGCCTCGGGGAGGAAATGGGTCACACGAAACACCCTTTCTGCTGGGAAAAACCTTATTTGGAGTTCTCTGCAGCAGGCTGAAATAAAAGTTTTCCCAGCTGCTGCTGTGATTTCTGTCTGCAGACTGGTCCAGACTCCAGGATAACTCCAGCAGAACCAGCAGCAGGTTCAGCTAATTCAGCTTCACAGTGACGCAGGGGTTTGCCACCTGGGCAGGAAGGCTGGGGGCGGGCACTGGGACCAGAGGGAGGCTACTGGGGGGCTGCCACCTGCATCCCACATTGCTCTGGGTAAAATTTCATTTGGCTCGGCTCGTTTGTGTGGTGGGGTCTCCTTGTTTCTGCTCCCCTGTGGCTTGCTTTGTCCCTTTATGCTTTGCAGCACAGAGCAGCTGGCGTGCAGCGAGTTTTGCAGGACCCCAGCCTTGCCTTGCAGCCATCCTGCCCCATGGCTGGGGGTCTGCAGCAGAGGCTTCATCCCCCTGAATCTCACCGCGCTGGGTCCAGGGCAGGGCGCAGCTGCCCGGGAGCTGCCCTGTTGTTTGCTGCCATAATCTGTTTTGAAAAGGCAGCCCCTGATGCTGGTTTTTTCCAATTAGGCCCTGGGAGATGACTCTGGTGAGGCAGCGGCCAGGCTAATTTACCAGGCAGACATTTCATTGAATTATCCCGTGAGCTGCAGAGCAAAACCAGGAGAGCAGAGCCGGGGTTGGGGCAGGACTCGTGGCAAGGTTCGGCATGATGCTCTTGGTGTATAACCCTGCCCTGCCCCAGCCTAAAGCTGCTCCCGGGCTCTGGTGTGAGTGTTTGACCCCTGTCGGGTGGCAGGGAGGAGCTCGGGGCTGCTGGGACACCCAGGGTGAGTAAGGACGGGAGTGCTGGTGGCTGGCAAAAACCTCGCCATCGACTTGCAAACCGTGCAAAGCTGCAATGGACGTCATCGAAGGAGAATAAATATAGACGCCTGAGATGCCACTCGTTCCCAGAGTCACTTTTCAGGCCGTAACTTTGCGCCGTGAGGCCACATCAATTAAAGAGAATAGATCTCTGCAGCAAGCGGCTCTGCTTGCTCGATAGCGGCACGGACCCGCCCTCCGCCCACTCGCGACCCGCCGGGGACAGAGTGACACCGCTGCCGAGCGCCTCGGGTCGCTCCCTGAAAGGCAGGGAGGGTAACGCAGCCTTGCTCATATAAATCCTGATTTTATCCAGATGATTCGTGTGCCAGAGGGTCCCCACGGCCACCCTTGTGTTGTTGCCTCTCCTGAGCCGCCCAGGAGCGGGTGAGCAGCGAGTGCCAAGGCATCTGCTCGACCTGGGATATTTAAATATTTAAACGGCTCTCGACTCCCTTTTTTAGCCAGAAGGAGAAATGGGGCTGTGCCTTGGGGAATTGCGTTGGTGCATCCCTCTGGGATGCCTCTGTGCCCTGTCCTGCTCCAGGCCAGCTCAGCTCACAGTGCAGCCCAGGCTTTTACAGGATCCATAATAATGTACGGCCTTTTGTTGGGATGGAGTGGTGGGGCTGCGTGGAGCTGAGCCAGTGGAGCCCAAAATGCTCCTTTCCCAGCAGGTTGGGATGTGTTTGGGAAGGGTGGGTGGAAAATGGGTATGGGCTGGTTCCTGGCGGCAGAGGTGTGAAAAGGCTGCTGTAGTTGTCCTGCCCCTTTGTGGACATATTTAGCTTATAATTCCCAAAACTCCAGTTACTCCTGAGACTGTGGCTCTTGCACCTTCCCTGGGAGGTGTTACATTCCGTTCTGCATCCATGCAGGAGAGAGCTGTGGGCTAGAGAAAGCTATTTTATAGGCACAAACTCAGTAGAAAATGGGCTGCTGGTGGGCAGGGTTTGGGGAAAGGGAGAAGGGTAGGAACTTCCTCCTCTTGGAAAACATCCCTTCCAAAGAGAAGAGGAAAGGCAGCGCTTTTCTTGTGCTTCGTTTTCATTTTTGCCTTTGTTTAACATTCACTATTTTAATAAGGAAGAGCCCAGTTCCTGAGCAGGGCTAGAGAAATGCTGACCCCAGCATTCCCAGAAATGGGAATACCGGAGATGGGGCATGCGGAAGCCCAGCCATCCCCGAGGCAGCACTGATCAGACAGTCAGGTCTCAGAGGTGACCAAAGGATCCCCAAGGCTAGTCCCTCCTTCCCCAGGGTCATTGTCCAGGGCTGCCTGCTCCCTCCAATCCTCAGGCTAATTGGATGCTGCTCTCTGAGCTCTAAATCAAATCACAGCTCCCATGAAATGAAGTTTTCTGGATGTGAACAGCCGCCTGCATCATCCATCACCGCCCAGCTTGCCACATGTCCCTCTCGGGGTCATCAAAGGTCAGCATTTGCCATTTTCAGCCACCCACTGTCACCTTTTCCCTGTTAAGGAAGGCACCTGGGGAGGTGACAACCGCACTGAAGGTTCTCTGTGTGTCCCCTCACACTCCTGGCAGTGGCTCAGGGTATGGTTTGGTAACAGGGAGCGGGAGCTGAGTGTGTTGGTCTCTATTATTAGCTCTGTGCTGGGTCTCCTGATGGATGGAGATATTAGTGGGGTTATGGACATATTGATTTCTTTGGGGTTTTTTTTTCCCTTTGTTCCGTGTGTGAGAGCTGCTCAAGGAGGAAATCCAATGCGTGCCCGCCTTTGGCTTCCTACAGGAACTTCCCATGAGCTGAAAATCAATTTGGTGGCAGGCAGGATGTGCAAATCACCCCAGCAGAGTGAGGAGGGTGGGTGATTTTCGGGGAGGAAGGTTCCATACTGTGCCTGCTGGGACATGCAGCAGAGAGGGGCCAGGGCAGAGTTGGGAAGGTCTCGCCTGGAAGCTGCCACCTCTCTCCGTTAATTAGGGCCGCGTGGTGAGTGGGTAATTAGATCTCCTCAGCTGCAACGGGCTGGCACTTGGGCCCTATCAATTATCCCTGCTCTGGACGAGGCACAGAGGGACGCGGGGGCCAATAATGAAATGCGGCTGCGTCGGGCACTACCAGGGGGCCGGGGGGTGATGGGCAATGGCTGCACCCACTTCTTGGTACAAGTCCTCAGTTTTGGTGAAATGGCAGATTTGGGGCACGGGATCATCCTTTCCTGGCAGTTTGCTGCACCCACCTTTGCAGCACCCACCTCTCCCGACAGTCTCCCTAAAAAAGCAATTTATATAGCCCCACTGCGGTGACAGAGGTGGCATTGGTGGGGATGGGGACACTGGGCAGCCCCTTTGGGATGAGGGATGAGCTGACAGTGGAGTTCTTCTCCTTGTTCTCCCTCCCAGGAGGGAGTCTCCCTGTGGCCATGTGGTGCTGCCTGTCCCCACCGGCCGCCCCGGGGCCAGCGTGACCGCGACATCCTGCCTGTCCTTTTCCGGGTAAGTGTCCGTGGGGTGATGGGGGGATGCTGGGGCTCTCCTGTCCCGGAGGAGGAGAGATTTTGTTTCCCAGCAGCATCCAAAACATCGGCCACTTGCGCGATGATGCGTCCGCCTTCCGTGTAATAAATTTTAAAGTGGAAAAGGCCAAGTGCTGACTAAGCCAGGCCTGCGCCCTGTTCCTGTAGAGCATTTCTCCGAGCTTGGGAAGTGCCTCTTTTCCCTGCTTCAAGTGAAAGAAAATAACACGGGGGTGAAGCAGGGCTTCCTGCAGATCCCAAATCAAAGCAAATTTTTGGGAAACGGGGAAAGGCAGGCAGGTGCACGGGGTGCTGTCAGGACGTGTCTAACCTCTCTCTCCACTTCTTCCAGGTCCAACGCCTCCGTCACTGAACGTAAGTATCCCCTGGATGCCATGGCACAGGGATGGGGATGGGGGCTGCTTAGCCCTGTAAGTGCCTGACAGGCAGCTGGGGTGCAATTTTTGGGCTCGGATTGTTGTGGAGTTCAGAGGCTCCCCTTTGGCTTTGCCTGGAGAAAATCCAGGTTTGTTCTTGCATTTTGAAGCAGAAACTGGATTTTCTGCCAGGAAGGTGGAAATCGTCCCTTTTGGCTCAGTAAGAGGGGAGGTTTTGCCAGTGGGCCGTGGGGTGTTTGACCAAGACCCCAGGCCAGAGCAGCAATAACAGTGAGGGGATGTGATGCAGCATCTCAGGTGTCCTATCACTAAGAGCAGGAGGAGGATAGTGTTGGATGATACTTTTCCAGTTGAGGGGAGAGAGGAGTGAGGATGCAATATTTTGGGATGGCTTGTGGGCACCACGACCGTGATGTGATGACAAAACCAGCGTAGGTGAGTTCTGTGTCCCTGCCTTCCAGAGTTTGATGGAGAATCGGTCGGATGACAGCGGGAACTGTTGTTATCACCGGGGGAATCCTAGCGACGGTGATCCTACTGTGCATCATTGCTGTGCTCTGCTACTGTAGGCTACAGGTGAGTGTCCTCCTCCTTGCCACCCCCACCTTACGCTGGAACGGGCTCCCCAGGGCCGTGGTCACAGCCCCAAGCCTCCCAGAGCTTCAGAAGTGCTTGGACAATGCTCTCAGGCACATGGTGTGATTTTTTGGGCTGTCCTGTGCAGGGCCAGGAGTTGGACTCGATCCTTCCAACTCGGGATATTTTATGATTCTGTGCTCCCCAGGCCAAGAGGCTGCTGCAGGAGGGGTCTGGATGGGCTTTTTTTGCCTGTGATGGCAGGGAGTTGAAGCCTCCTATCCCCCCAGGTGCTGCAGTTATGTCCTTCCCTCCTCTAGGTGTGGGGGGTGCTGCCCTAAGGCTTTTGAGGCTCTGCAGCACTCGCTAATTGAGGTGCAGGCTTGGCTGGGTTTGCAATACCAGATGGAGATTTTTATATAATTTTTTTTCCCCTTGTAAATTAACCGAGGAGGCTTTCAACAACGGCTAGCTACAACCTCCTGCTCTTTAAAAGTTAATGTGAAGTCTGTGCCATGCAGCAATGCCCGTGTGATGAAAAGCACAGCGCTCACTTGGAGCGGTTTCCAACTGGCCGGATGAAATACCTTCCCCTTGCAAACCTCACGGAGGGATGAGGGTGAGTTCCCCAGCAGGTGCCTCCTGCAGAACGCTCAGGTCCAGGTTTTCTCTGGCTTCTGCTGCTTCACAGGACCCAGGAATGATGGAACAGATCAGCGAGAGGCCACGGAGGGTTTCTCTGGCAGGGGGATGAGGGGAGTGGGGATGTGGCAGGGCTGCCCCACTGGCTGCTCTGCTTCCCCTCATACAACCCCTTCCCTTTCCTGCAGTACTACTGCTGCAAGAAAAATGACTCCGATGAGGAAGAGGAGGAGGAGGAGGAGGAGGAGGAAGAGGAAGAGCCCGACCTGCCCACGCACTCACACCTCGGCATGTGCAACGCCTGCAGCTCCCGCATGGTGGACGGGCAGGGCAGCCCCGCGCCGCCGCCCAGCGAGCTCAACCAGCACGGGGCCCACACCTACTGCCCGACCTGCTCCCCCTACGGCTCCCCCTTTTACATCCGGACTGCCGACATGGTGCGCAACGGGGGCGACAGGGTCGCCTACACCCCCGCGTGCTACAAGGAGATGGGGCCGCCCCTCAACATGGCCACCCTGCAAAGCTACGCGGTGAGCCGCCACGGCCTCCTCCGCGACAGCTTCCCGAACCCGCGGGCCATCAGCACGGAGGTGTAGTCACCATCGCCACTAGCCCAGGGTGGCCCCGGCCGGCGCCCGCTCCAGGGAAGGGGCTTTTCACTTGTCTTTGAGGAGAGGAGCCCAGCCCGAGGCCAGCACGATCCTGCTGAGCCGCCCGGCACGGCCCAGCCTCGCGGGCCAGAAGGCGAGCGAGACCTCGAAGGGCAACGTTGAACAGGCCACCTCCGAACCCATCATAAGTGTCATTATTATCTACTCTCTCTCCCAAAGGGACTTGTCTAACGAGGGCTATGTACAGTACAACCTAATTTAATACCCCAGGCTCCCCCGGCTCCCCGAGCCCAGTGAGGCCTTCGGTGTCCCCACACAGCCACCCGAGGTGATGCCCACTGCCTCCGGCCCACGGAGCAACGGGCTGATCAACCGCCAGCTGCCGTCCCTGGCGAATGCCAGTGCCGAGCAGGGCACTGCGGCGCTCCTCGGCGATGGGAAAGTGAAGAAGGGAGGATCCAGGTCATCCTGCTCCCCTCGTACTGCGTCAGTTGCCGCTAGCAGACAGCTTTTCTGTTCAAGTGTAAGATAGGGCACCGTCTCCCACCTGCTTCGGTCTTCGCACGTGTGCTGAAGAAGTTCAGGACATGAATTTAGGTCACTGCCGGGGGAGGCAAAGTTCCTCGTGAAAGTGCTCACCCACACAAACAGGCACAGGCCAGTCCTTCTGCGGCCAAAGCCCCCACCTCTTGTACTCTTCACAAGCCTTCTTAGGAGCAATTTTAACTTGGACCCATGAATATGGCAAGATTTTACTTATGGGAAGAATTGAATTCCTAAGTAACTGCAGTTTTGTCACCTTCAGCTTTCAAAGCCCCACCCTGACAGCTCCGACAGCCACAGGAAGGTCGGCTTTAGGATGGATTTTGCTTTTGACAGCAACAGCAGAGCCCACTGGTCGCATCTCCTTTGCAGGGCCCACAGCCTCCCACTGGAGAGTGATGTTCAGGTGTTTGGGGTCCCCCTGCTTTTGCTTCTGGAAGAAGAGGGTGCAAGACCCAAATGTGTCTTGAACGTGTTGTGAATGTGGGTTCCGTGGCACTGCAGCTGGCAATGACAGCCAGCGACTCTGCCTTTCTGCAAAAATGAATGTGGGAAAGTTTCTTCTTCCTCCATAAATCAAATTAGGTGAAAAATTACTAAAGGGACATCTCCATCATTCCCAGGCACTTCCATAGCAACCAGTGCAGGACTGCTCGGCTGAGCACTTCCCATTCACGGCAGGGAGGAGGGACTGGGACAGCAACGATCCCTGCGGATGCTGTTGGAGGCAATGGCAGGAAACCCTTGCTATGCCTTTGCAATATAGGGTAGGACTGCTCAGAAACGTGAGTGGTGGGGTTTTATTTTCACCACTGCAATTTAGAAATCATCCTGCTGCTCACAGAAGGATTTGGACTTAACCTCCCCGTTCACACACAGAAAAAGTAGGTCTCAGCACAGAGACACACGGTACACCAGCCTCGAATGTCCACGTTACCAGGCAAAAGGCTGATGTACACGTTGGACCTGCCCATGCCTTGGCACCTCTGATCTGAAGAAAGGAGCCAGACAAAACGTGGTGATGGTCCTTCTAACCAAACACCTTGCCCCAGCCTGCGTTTTACACACACTTCTGAGCAAATGTTATGCACCATCTCCCCACCTCCAGCCCAAAAAGACATTGCATTTCCATTATCTGGAGACTCGGTCTGGCTGCATCGCTTTTAGAGTCTCTTTCCATTCTCCTAATAGTGATAGCAGGTTTTAATGTCCTCTCACATTAAGGGCAGGCAGGAGGGAAGATGAAAGTTCCCAGCAGCAAAGCTCTCTGGACCCCACTGGTCAATAGCCTGTAGGTCCTACTGCCTCCCATCCAACCAGTGCTCCTCCCTGAAAACGTGGTCTGTAACTGGAAGTAAATCTTGGCTAACTCGATAAATCCCATTCTTTCCCACTAGAGCATCTGCTCAGCTAGGTCTCATCATGCTGGGAGCCACGAGAAGTTAATGTGGCCCAGCGTGGTCTCTGCCAGACAGCCCCGTGATGCTGTCCCCGTGGCGGGTGCAGAGCCAGCACAGGGACACGGCGGCTCCCGGCATCCAACTCTACCTCTTGGCACACAAAACTGCTTCCCACCGCCACGGCAGCGCCGTGACCTCCACAGGGCAGGAATAACACACTTCTGTGGGTCACCCTTGTGGTTAAAGGAAGGCCACTCCATTGTCATCTTCGTCACAAGCAAATCAAGTGTGACCTGTCGCCAGCTAACGAGGCGCCAAGGCTGGGGAGGCAGTTCCAGAGCAGCCAGATGGCCAAGATGAGGGTTGGCCTTGCAGCCAACACACGCCCTGGGTCTGGCACAGCTACAGGGAAATGGGTGAGTCTGGAAGGGCTGGAAACACAGGGGATGCAGCTGAGGATTAGAAGGTTTGGGAGCTGGTGGTGAAAGAACAGGATGGGGTAGGGGCAGGGATCCCAGATTTTTTTCCGCTTCGGATTCCTCCTGTTACTATTCTCTGTCTTTGTTGCTCAGCTATGGGTCCAAATTCAATGTCAGAAATAAATGAGGACTTTGAAATACAAACCAGGAGTGGTTTCTGTTCTTTTGGCAGGCAGCACCAAAAGGGCTTTATCCAGTGCTGCCTGGAAGCTCTACTGGTGCAAGGATTTTTCCTCCCCACCCTTCCTGCTCCTGCTTTTGCTCCTCTTGTGTCCCATGCTCCTCCCTTGGCTCTGGCCTAGGCACACGCATCCCAAACCCAGAGTTTTATAGTTTATGTCTTTATTGTGACACAATTTTTTGGTGTGTTTTGGCAGTCGCCCTTTTAGTAGGAAGCCCGCAGGGCAGAGCAGAGGGATGCTGCCGTCCCTGCCCTGCCGCAGGCTGGCCTCGGCGCCCCGCCGCCTCCAGCCAGCGCCCTCGGAGACGGTGACAGCAGGGACAGGCTCTCCCAACTCACTCCTCAGTAGCTTTCTAGGCACTGATGGTTTGTCTTGTGTAAAACCCTCTTGGTGGAGAGGGAACAGTGATGACTAATTCGTAGGAATCCTTCCTCGCTGAGCAGGCTGCTCTACAGGGACTGGCTCCACAGCCAAGCCAAGTGGGGTGGCTTCAAGTGGAAAGTCTGACTCGAGGGGGCTGCTGCCCCTGAACTTGGAAGGAAAGGATGGCCTGGCAGTGCTCAGGGTGACTTGAGCCGACAGGACCAGCAGCAGGCCTTCCTGTAGTACCAGTGCGAGCACAGCTTCACCTTCAGCACCAGCACGCAGTTGGCCGTTGCTTTGTCTTCACAGGTGTCTTCTGGGGAGCAGAAGCACACACAGAAGGGGTTAAAAAGGAGGTGTGCTTCCCCAGCATGGACATGCACAAAGCCAAGGGCTCCTCCACCTCCCTGCCCTCCCAGGTGTACCTGGTGCCTCTGTGGGGCACGGCTGGAGTTGGCACGTCTGCCTGGCCTCTGGTTTGGCAGAGGGGTCACAGCCCTGAGCCAGCGCTTGCCCCTGGTAGCACTTCACCTCCCGAAGTCGCATGCCAGCCCCGCACGTCTTGCTGCACTGTCGGGGTCAAGAAACAGGAAAGAGCGTGAGAGGCATTTTCTGTTTTTCTATAGCTCCCAAATTCTTTGCTCTACTGAGGTCTCCCAATCGCTGCTTTGGAGACTGTTCTTGAGGAAGTTTGGGTCAAATGCCACACTGATCTCAAACTTACTGTCCCTTTTTTCTGCTGGAGGAAAGCATCCCTGAGTTGGGGTTGAGGCAGAACAAGGGAGAGTTTGCTTTTCATCTCTTTATTGCAGCTCAGAACTATTTCTGTTTGAGCATTGATGCTGTGACAGAAAATGGAGAAAATGGCTGCTATAAGACCCAGCTCCCCTGTCTTCCCAGTCCCTAAATGCTCACCAGTTACCATCAAGGGAAAGACAAAATATGGACTCTTCGGAGAGGAGGAGACACGGCTGTTTACTGCATGCCTGGAGTGTGGTGCATGCTCTAACTGAGGCAATAATCCCCAGACTCCAAGATTTTCTCCAGCCTGTGTGTGCCAGTCTCTCAACCTGCTGCCTGTTCTACGGAAGAGCAGAACGTGGGGTCCCACCCAGACTTGGCAGATCCTCGGCAGAGCAGCCTCAGCACAGGTCCTGCTCCACCAACCAGGGCTACAAGGCCTGCCCTGCCCCTTCCCCACCACCCCCAGCCCTACCTGGGACCAGGAGGTGGTGAACCACGTTGAACACGGCCTCCTGAAACAGGCAGCTTGTTCCTCAGGTTTGGGAGAGGCCTCACAGCGCTTCTCAGGGTACTCCCTGTACAGCCCGTTCTCCAGGCCCACGCACAGCACCAGCCGGGTCTTCAGCCCTCGCCCACAGCTGGCATCACACTGGGAGGGAACAGAGCAGCCTGGTAACAAATGATGCTCGAGCTTCAGGTGAGAGGGCATTCTGCTCGCAAGGAAGGCTTAATGCCTTTGCTAACACCAGTCCAACAGAGGGAAGTGCTGCCCAGGCCACAGGAGCAGGGGGTGTCTCCAGATTTCCCAGGGAGCAGGGATAGATGCTGGTAATTTGTGTTCAGCTGAGTTCACCTTGGCTGGCCTCGAGAGCAGCTACCACAGGGCGCCTGGAGCAGCCAAGCTAAGACTGCAAGAGGTTGTTTCTGTCTTATTTTACGTGTATCAGTGTTCTGAAAAACCACATAGCATATGCGTGGAGCAACCTACATCTTGGAGTGCTGCCAAGCTTTGTGTGGGCCCAAGGGGACCAAAGTGGTGCAGTGCAGGTGATGGGCAAAGACAAGCACTGCTGAGCCCAGAGCTACGTGGGCTTAACTGGGAGGGCTCTCTCCCTCAGGACACCACCAGGAAAAGCAGCAGGAGGCTGGATCTGCTCCCTGATGCCCATGCAGGCAGTTGCCAGTTTGAGATTTCACTGCTTTGAGTCCTTTTTCACCACAGCAGGGCCAGCACAACTGGCTTGCATCCGCCCTTAGTCATCCTGAGAACTCAGAGCTCATCAGATGAGAGAACATGGCAAAGAAGCTGGCACAGGCAAAGGTGGGGAGCTCAGCTGGTCTTTCAGAGCTCTGATGAGTTTCATAGCCAGGTCACAGCTGAAAATGGCACTTCAGGACTGCGTGTGCCCCACACGGAGGGCCAGATCAGGGAAGGGTTACAGAACTGCCAGGTTTAACCAGTCTGTGCTTGTTACTGGTGCTGGAGGAGACTCAGCTGAATGCAGTCAGCAGCTATAAAGGCAGCAAAGTGAGAAGAGAGGCTTAGCTATGACTGAAGGGAAGAGGGCTTGGCTGCTTCCCTTATTTCCTAGAAACCTTCTTCCTCAGTGCTATGTGAATCCCTGTTTTGCTCAAGACTTCAAAGAAAAAGCCCAAGCCTCACCAACTGACTCAGTGTGTTTCTCTGGATACTCTGGGATTTCGATCAGGCTTGGGAAGCCTGAACTCTTTAGGCCCTGAGCAACGAAAAGAGATGTGCAGAGACTGAGTGTTGGGCAGAACAGAGCACCTGGACCACGTTCACTGGACTGTAATCCCTGAAGCAAGTACGCGGTTATGGTCTGGATGTGACTTTCAGCACAGGGATCTGGGCTGTGGTTCAGGTTTACCTCCAGCTGTGACTTATCAGAGATGAAGCTGGTTTTGTTCAGACTTTCTCTTTACTGGTGGCAAACTGTTCTCTGCGGGGGCGAGTGAACAAGGCTCTGCTGAGGAGCCTGCAACTGCCAGGTGGGAGAGCAGTTTCCTTAAGGTATTGCTGCCCTCCGGTGGAGCTCCTTGGGAAGGCAGCAAAAGCCACAAACTTTGGGGTGTTCTATGGGGTACGGCAGGGACGAGCTGGGATATTCACTACTCCTTCCCTCTTTCTCGAAGGAGCTGGGACAAGGATACAGATCCATGCCTGGAGGTCACACTATACAACCGTGCTCTGCCAAGGGAACCAAGCTCCCACCACACCCTGTGGGATATGGGCTGGAAGGGAGGTTTGAGGACACAGGGCTGGGCTCGGCTTTACCTGGTCCCACTCCTGCTCCACCCAGTGTGCAGGGCAGTTCTTGTCACCACACGGGTGGACAGCCAGGGGCTTGGTGGCCGGGTCACACTGCGAGCTGGAGATCACCTTGCCCTCCAGGTTGCGACACGCGATGAAGCGGCTCATGCGCCCCTCGCCACACGAACCTGAGCACTTGGAGAGCAAAAGGCATTTAGACACATCAGAAAGCAGGGAATTGGAGAGGTCAGGGTTAGTGGTGCCGGGAGAGTTGAGTCCAGAGTCCAGCACTGACACTGGGACTGTGGCACTGGATCCCAAGGGGCTTTAGAGGTTTGTTTGGCTTCCATTCTCCAGGTGCCGTGAGCTTCCCAGATTATTGAATGGAGCTCAGCTCACAGCTAACCAAAATTTACAGCAAGGAGAGGCAAAAACAGAGGTTATTTTCGTTTCTGTAGCTTGGCCTGTGCCAGAAGAGAGCCGAAAGAGATCTGCAGCATGTCTGCCCAGCTGCTCCCACCCTCCAGCCCAGCGCTGGGCGCGAAAGGCGCAGCAGATGCCCGGACTCACGGGGCCCCAGTCGGAGGCGGTCCAGCGGCGGTCGCAGGGGGGGCCCGTGCACACCTTCTCGCCGCTGGGCTTGCGGGACTCGTCACACAGGGGAGCTTCCACGGAGCAGCGCACCTCCCGCTTCATCGTCCCCGGCGTGCCGCACCGCGCCGAGCACTGCAAGGGGTTAGGGTTAGGGTTGCCGGGGCTCAGGAGCAGACAACGAGGGTGGGGAAGCAGCTGTGCCACCTCCCGTTTTCCTCCTGCTGCTCTAGGAGAGAGGGGAAGGGCCACAGCAGGGACAGGAAAAGGTGTGTCCGTCTCTGTCTTTGCTGCTCATTTACTTTGGGACCTAGAGCTCCAACACATCAATGTGCTGATGCCTAAACTGCTGTTCAAAGTCACTGGGCCACAACCCAAGCAGGCAATGGGAAGTCAGTCAAAGGGACTGCAATGGGCTTTCAGTTTTTCTGTATCTCCATGGTACTGTTTCCCAACTGGCCCTCAGTTTGGCTCCTCTAGAAGAGGAAGCTTCTTGCTGGCAGGACTTTCACTTGGTCAATGTCCTGCTTTAGAAGTGACCTTAGAAAAAATGTTTTGCAATGGCCTTTGTCTGCTGAGCAGTGCCAGAAGAGGGGAGCTGCAGAAAAGGCACTCCTTGTTTCCCCAGGGTGCAGTTGGCCAGGGCCTTCCTCAGCACCCAACATCTGCCAGCCACCTTCCTCCAGCCCCACCCCAGCTCTGGGAGCAAAGCCTACCTCGGACCACTCGGAGAGCTCCCACTGGGGCCCACAGGCCTTGTTCTTGCAGGCTTTTCTCTCCATGGGCCTGGCCAGCCCCGCAGCCTCACAGAGGTCATCATAGACGGAGCTGTCGAAGCCTGGCGCCAGCATCTTCCAGCAGCGCACGGTGCGGTACTGGAAGCCCTCGCCGCAGGTGCGGGAGCACTCGCTCCACCGGCTGGTCTCCCACCTCCACGAGCAGAAAAAGCACAAAGGAACACCCAGGTAAGGGGGACAAGGGGCACGGGGTGGCAGGGCTGTGCCTGCACACCCGGGGTTCCCTCAGCCAGCAGCTGCTGCCGTGGCTCTGCTCATCACACATGTCTGTGTAAATGCGGTGTTGGCCTTGCAGCCAGCTTTGCCCTTAGCAGGCAATTTAGGTCCCAGATTCTTTCCCTCTTTTTGCTTACAAGGGGATACGAGGTCTTCTTAGTTTAAGTGTACCCTTCAGCCCCAAAAACGGCTGTATGCCTTGAGCAGAAAATGATCCTTAGAAAGCTCTCACCCTGTGGACAGCTGATGTCACTTCCACTCACCTAGGCTGGCAGTCTCTCCCTGTGCAAAATTCGTGAGTAGGCTCTGGTCGGGTCAGGGCATCACAGTAGGATTCATCCACTTCCACTCCATCATAGCGCACACACATGGCATAGGAGGTGCTGACACCTGCCGGGCCAGCAACACCTTCAGTCATGCTCCACCAGATCCAAGAGCCTCCTCCCACCAGCATTAAACAACTGGAGCGCTCACTGCATCTGAAACTCTCCCTGTTGTATAAAAGATACTAGGATTCTCTCCTTCAACAGCCCAGAAGGACCTCGCGTGATCAGTCACCTGAAGCCAAACCTACCCGAAGTGCAGGTGGAGCTGCAGGGGGCATAAGCTGAGACTTTCCACCGATACATGTCCGCCAAACTGATGTCGTCGTGGCCCACGGGGCTCACATCGAACTCATTGCTGTGGAAAAAGGAGGCGGTGTGAGCTAAAAATTAAAAAAATTGCTGCAAACATGAAATATAGGGTTCCTCCTAGCTGTCTTTGAAGATGGGAAGAAAGCCAGTGTTTCTGCTTTCCATTTCCCCCACCTTGGGCAAGGCAGACCAATGATGAACAGCGTGTAAAGCCTTGATCCACCTCCTGAATTCAACTAGCAAGGAGGAAGCATCGTTCATAGTGAGTCTTGTGTATATCATGGTTTGCCAACCACCTGGGTGCCCTCAGCCTCAGCTCGCACCTCGCCTTGAGGCATGACTTGGGTTGGAAAGGGAAGTTCAAGCAAGGTGGCTTTCATATAAAATAACGTGGTGGGGAGAGTTCGTATGTGGCTTGCCAGAAATATTTAAAAGCTGGTCCTCAGTCTCCTGCCAAATTTTTACAGAAGCGTCAGAAGCCTGTGTGCCCAGAGGAACGGGACAGGAGGGGCGTGACATGATGGTAAATGTGTCTATGTGACATGCTATGGATTCCTGGCCTTCTTTACAACCACACCAGCATTGGCCTTGCAGGTCCTTCAGCACCCATTTAAATGCATCCTGAAATATGTTCCAGGAGCTCCGTGTCAGGCCGGTGGTAACAACCAGTCTTTGGAGGAAGCACCTACAGCAGCTGCCATGGATAGACCCTGGAGAATGGGGATATCAAGGACAGCAGGGAGACTCCCAGAGGACTGGCTTGGCCCTCCCTCCCCAGCCAACCCTGCTCCGTTTTGCCCAGGAAATCAGGTGCCACCTTTCCGTGCCAGGAGCTCGCAGAGGCTCCGCCTGGCTGACGTCCGCGGTGGGGCTGGCCCCTAGCAGAGGGCTCTCCACAGAGGCCACCATGCTGTAGTTGGCCGCTTCCCCCTGACTCCCGGCAAACACCTCCACCTTCAAGTCCTCCAGCGAGTTCTTGCGAGCCAGCGCTCCGCGGAGGCCGTGTGGCCA
The DNA here is from genome assembly GCA_013398955.1 of Callaeas wilsoni. NCBI lineage: Eukaryota > Metazoa > Chordata > Aves > Passeriformes > Callaeidae > Callaeas > Callaeas wilsoni. The sequence continues at coordinate 21,990 of VWPU01008860.1, forward strand.
GCGGGCAGCTGCCCCGGCCCAGAGCCCGCCCGTGGAGTTCCTGGGGGCCAGCCTGGCTGCCAGGGGCTGCAGCTCCCTGCAAAAGGCAGCGTTGTGAGGGTCTCGCTGGCAGAGGCGCCTGAAGAGACGGAGCCTGGAGGATGTCACGCGGCCGCTCTCTGGCAACTCGGGTCTCCTCATGCTGTAGGGCACAGCCGTGCTGATGGAGATTTGGTTGAACCTGAGGGCTGGAAGAAAAATCCATGCTTTAGCTATACCGGATGGCTTGTACCTTCAGCATGTGGCATTTAACAAGGCAAAAAACATTCAGTGTTTTGATCAAAAATCAAAAATTTCTACCAGGGAGCATCAACAGGCTTTAATTACCCTCACCAACCCCTCGCTCTGTCTGCCCGCTGCTCTGGAGCCCCACTTAAGCTCCACTCTGGGCCTTCAGTCCCGGGCTGCACAGTGTTGCAGGCGTACTTTGTTCCTGAATTGTTGTTTGGCTCTCCCGGATCGACCTCGGATTTGACTTGTCCCCTTGCTGTCCCCTGGTGATCACTGGGCTGTTGCTGGGCCCTGCTGGTGTCACTGCCCTGCATGCCAAGCTCAGGCACCGGGTGAGTGCCCTGCCTAACCCGTATCGCGGCCACCCTCTGGCAGCCTCCCCTTCCCTCACAGGGCTACTGGCCCTCACTGCTCCCTGACAGTCCCCACCCCACTGTCCACCCTGATGCCAAAGATTTCCACCTTAGATTTCAAGACCACTGTGGAATGTCTACTTTCAGTCAAAAAAACATGGGAAGGAAGAACAAAGCAACCAACCCAACTCCGTTTCTCCACCAACTGCTGCTCCTTCCTCCTCCTCTTCCTCTCTTGCTGTGTTTGCATGGTAGATCTGTCTGATCTGAAAGTCGTACTTCTCCTTCTCCTCACTTTGTTCCCAGCCCCAGTCCCGGGTCTGACTGGTAGAGTTGGTCTGGAAGAAGTGCGGGGGACCAAAGTCTAAATCTTCTTGCCCTTCCCTTAGAGGAAGCTGTTCACTGGTGTCATCTGGTGACAGGGAGAGCCACGTGGCGTTGAAGTCCTGGGCAGCTCTGGAGTTGGCTGGAACGGGATGGTTCTGGCTGGTCTCTGGTAGGCGATGATAGAGAGGCCTGGCGAGGGCAGGGGCTGCAGTTCGGAGAGGCGGTGTCCGTGGGACAGTGTAGTCATAAGTTATGTGAGGCATTTTCCCATTAAAGTTATAGTACTGGAGGAAACGGGGAAAGAAAACAAAACTCTCCTTATTTTAAGGGTAGGAATTTCCCAAAAGCCTTTTCTAGCCACATCCATTTGGTGACGGTTGTTAAGAGAAGACAGCATCCTCTTAAACCCAAAAGGAAAGCCCCCCCCCACACACACCTGTCTGGCTTCCTCAGCCCACCTACACACGCGGGCTTGGCTTGGGAAGCAGGTTATATTCCTGTTATCTGAGGGAGGCAGGCAGGACGGGTGTCGTGGGGTGATTCTATGACCATACTGTAGTCCCCATCGCCTGCTTGATTTCTAGTGCACCTTTAAATTGCAAAGGGGGGAGAGAGAAGCTGAGAGAACTCTTCAAAGCGGCCAGCTTGACCTTGCTACTAGAATGTTTTGCATTCTTTTCTCGCCCAGTTCTGACAACATTTGGTTGGTTAGAGGATTTTTGCTCTCTAGTCTCTTCGGCTCTCAGCGGAGAAGGGACTGTGCTCTGCTTCAGCGGCTTCTTTTCCTCTTCGGACTGTTTTTGGCTTGCTTTTCATCTGAGCGCCCATCTCTGGCCCTGCTCGGCGGGACCCTCCAAGGGGGATCGCCGGACCCTGCCTGGCCCGGCCCAGCTCAGGACTGCAGGTTTTTACCTACAAAAAGAACTCTAAAATCCATAGTCCTCTTTTAGGGGACAGGGGAGGGGGATTCAATATCCTTTTTTCCCCGTGACAGCGGGGGACTCTGTTTGTTAAATAAATAGGTTTTTTCACTTTCACTCGAGAAATTATTTTCCCGAACCCGTGGGGGAGGTGCTGCTGGGGCTCGCTTGCCTGGCAGGCAGGAGGGAGAGAGAGAGACGCCCCTCTCGGGTTGTTTCCTCCTGGATTTGTGTCCAAACCGGCACAAAAGGAAACCCTAAAACTGGCTCCTCACATACCATGGCATTCAGAGACTGGTTAGTGGGCCCATGAGCCATGATATACTCCAGCCCATCCGAGTTCAGGCTCGAGGGCCGCCGGTACTTGAAGATGGTGCCAGCCACCCTGAAGTTCTGAGGGTTGTCAATGGCGGAGTTGCCGTTGAAGAAGAAATGCCCGGATTCATCTGCAAGTGCTTCGAAGAGAGAGGAAACACACAAATGGGACATTCTGCAGAACTCTGGCACTGAGGAGAGCAAAAAGCCCACGCATGAGAAAAGCCCAGCAGAAATAGAACCCCAGGCCCTGCCCATAGCGAACTAGGGTTCCAAATGTCTCTCCTGGCACTGGAGATGTGGTAGCCTGGGTTTTTGGAGAGATGAAGCACCCATGTGCTGCCCTGGAGGAAATACTCTCACCGCAGCTCTCTCACAGCATAGGTGGGAGTGCACAGAGCCTCCTCCCACCTCCCAGGCAGCCGAACTGGGGTCTCCACACCCATCCAGCTCCTCTGCTCACCCAGGATGTTCTCCGTTTTCCTGCGCTCAATGATGAGGATGTCCGTGGCACCAGCAGGGATGTTGGTGATGAACACGTAACCTGAGGAACAGAACAGAGCGTGAGGAGACCCCGAGGACAGAATAAAAAGGTCTGGGTGGGAAAAGCAGCTCATGGGACAAGTGTATTTGCAGGGAGGCAGCGCTGCCCTTCAGGAGCAGGGTGCCAAGGACCTAAATTCATGTTGCACCAGTCTGTGAGCTCTCATCCCAGATCTCCTCTGAAATCCCATTACAGATCACCATTACGGATGTCAGTCTGAGCACCGCTGGGTTTGAAGTCGGGGAGGAACTGCACAAGGAAACAGTCTGGCTTTGGGGGTGTGGATGAATGTGCTTTCACACTCTTTCTGGCAAGAGCACAGAAGAAAAGCTTAGTAGTGATCAGGGCTGATGCTGAACAGAGGGTGGAAAAAGATGATAGGTCCCCTCAGCTCCTGACTCCATGGAATTTGTCTCGGGAGTAACATAAAAATTGACCTTTAAAGGGAGAGGAAATAAGAGGCTCTTAAAGTGGCGTGGTTTGGCAGTTTGTCTTTCCTGCTGGAAACGCAGGTCTTGTCTGCTCTGTAAGATATTAGGAGGGCTGGAATGGGAGGCCAAAACTGCACCCATACTGCTACAGGGGGTAACACCATTACCCCTGCCCTGGAAAGGGGCCTGAGCGCTTTTCTAGGCTGGTGTTTGTAGGGAGTGAGGCAAACTAGTGAGACAACAACGGTGTGAAATGTTCCAAAACATCCTCAAACCACCGTTCATTAATTACTAATGAGCATACCACAGTCCATTCCTCCTGTGGTTGGAGGACTGGGAATCAGGCAGCAGGGATGAATCTCAGCCCGATTTCAGAGGGGACTGTCCCTCAGCTGTGCCAGCCACAGGACAGGGGAAAGCAGGAGATCAAGTGCAGGCTGAAACAAATGCTGTGACCCTCACCATAGCTTAAGATTCAAATGAACACGTAGCACGAATAAAAGAAGATTTATTGATCTCTTCACGTTATCTGAGGTGGGTGAGATGCCAAAATCAATAGGAACAAATAGATCCCCAGCTGCTTCCTATTCTAAAGAGGTGAAAGGAAACCTTACCAGCCTCCTATAGAGCACATCAAACCAATCTCCTCCGATGATTAAGTGAGAAGGACAAAACACAGGCATTTAAGCAGAGCTGGTGGCACTCCTCAACTCTTTCCACCAAGCAGCTGGGAAAGCTCCTACCCACGTTCAAGCCAGTCCCCCTCCGTGGCAGCTGGTGGTAAGAAGTAGCAGGTGAAGTCTCCAGACTGGTAGCAGGGAGTACCTATCTGTGAGATTGCCTTTCGGAAGCTGCCCGAGACGCGGTGGCAAGTGCTGCCGTCCCCTCCACACACCCTGCATCTGTCCATCGTCCGGGGCGAGTACAGGCTCCCATCGCACCCAACTGGCTGCAAAGGACAAAACGAGACAGGGTTGCCTGGGGCCAGCTTATCTCCACAGGGCAGGGGCTTTCCCAGGAAATGTTACTGTGCTTTTTTGGGGAGGTTCTGGGGGGTTGTAATGAATGAATCCAATGCCAGGCCTCTGTTTCAATTCCCTGCTGGGACCCCTTGGCTTTGCGATGACCAGGAGGTCCAGCCATGCAATTACAATCCCAATTTCTCTACCACTTCCTCCCAGAGCCTCACCTCACACTTCCCATTGATGCAGACCCCTTGATAGGTCCTGTCCTTGCAGGAGGTACCGTCCTGTGCTCGGGCCATCAGCTGCCTCTCTCCACTCCGGGTGGTGCACTGGAGGTCGCACGGCTTGTTGGAGATACTGGTGTAGTCATCTGCAGGGACAGAGCCAGAGGCTTACCAGGCAGGTCAAGGTGCCCAGAGATGGGCAGCGAGGAAGGGGACCTTCTCCTTGTCCCTGCTGATGGTTTGGTGTCACCTTGGATGTTCCTGCTACTCACGATGACACCCCAAGGCCACGGATTTTACAGCAGTGAAGGGGTCACGGTGTGAGGCTGCACTGGGGATGTGCCAAGCAGAAATACTTCTTGCTGGCAAACCCTCTTCCTCGCTATGCCCCTGTCGTGCCATCACTGTGCCCAACATGGGAATGTGCATCAGCAGATCCCAGGCCACACATAAATGCACAAGAGCAGAAAAAGGGCTGTAAGAGGAGCACTGCCTGTGTGGGGCTGTGGCCAGCTATGCCCCATTCACCTGAGCAGCTGGAGGTGCAGATGTTCCATGTCCCCTTGGCAGCTAATGGCAAAACAGGTAAGTCCAGAAACAGGGTAATATCTTAGGTGAACTCAGTCTGGGCCTCAAGGGACAACTGGACATCCACGTGAAGTCACTGTGTAGGAAATGGATGAGCATCCTTGTTCAGAACAACCCAGACCAGCCAGGAGCATCCATCCCTCATCCCCTAGGACTTGACTTTTCTGTGCCTGAGAAGATCCTGTGGGTGTAGTCGGACACTCACCCCTTGTGTGAAGGTGTGAAAACCCACCTGGATAGAGAGGCATCCAGTGGTAGTAGCGCTTCCCAAAGGCTTTGCCATTGAAACTGGAGCACTGCTGCTGTTTGAAGCTTGCTGTGTTGGCTGGGCAGGGCTATGGAGGGAATAAATGCAATCAAAAAGCTCCCTGTCTCACAGCCATTGTTGGGACAGCTGCTTGCCCCTTCTGCAGCCTTGCAGGATGAAAATGCCCTGTCCACCCTGGAGGGAATTGGTGATGGGCTTGGAGGTCTCCTCTCTCTTGGAGGCAGAAAGGTCAGGCCTTCATTGCCAAGGGCCTCTCAAACAGCTGCACTTAACAGCCCTGCAAAATTTCCCTCCAGCAACGGGAAAAGCATACTGGAAAAACTTCATCCCTCCCTTCAACCCACAACAAATATGCTTTTACATCCTTTTGCCCCATCTCCCAGTCCCAAAGAATGGAGCCCACCTCCCACATCCTCAAATGCACACCATCCACCACCCCAGGAGTGGATCATATCCCTTGTCTCCATCCTCTGAGGGACCAGTCCCACCCCGAGAACCGGTGATTTCGCAGCTCCAAGTAGGACCCCCTGAGTCCCACACCCCCCAGTGAGGACCAGTCAGAACTGGAACTGGTTCTTGCCTGCTGCTGGCACAGTTGGTAGTGCTTGGCTTGACCAACACACATGGTGCTGTTTGTTCCCTGGGGCATCTGGAGCCTGCAAAGCAGAAGTTTCTGGACGTGAGCCGGAGGTCTGTGAAGTACCCAGGTACTGAGGATGACACAGGAGTCAGGCCTGACTTAAGTGGGAGAAACAAGGCAGGTGTTTTATCAGAGCAGAGCTTTCTGGATCTAGACTGGCCACCACCTCCTCTGAAACACATCTTCAGTGCTTTTAGGTGGGCTGTGATTTTGGGCTGTTCTTGTTTTGGGGTAAGCTGAGCAGGCAGGGAGCAACTGCAGTATTGCCACCCCCGTGTCCCTTCACCTCTGAGCTCCAAAAGGGCTGATGTGACCAAAAGACAATAGAACCTGATGGTCCATCACTCCTATGGATGTGCCCAAGATTTCCAGTGACTGGGGGAGTTGATTTCAGAATCCACTGAGCAACAGGCAGAGAGATGGTGCCTATCAGGGGGACTGGCCACCCCAATAGATTATCAGGGATGGCTTCGTACAGGCAATGAACCAAAACCACAGGAATTTCTCAACACTTGAAGCTTTCACTCTGGCCAGCATGAGTTATCCAGGAGATACTGGACTGATGCAAAGACAGAAAAAATTCCTGAAAGATGTGAAGAATGGCTGAGACCACAGGTTAAGGCAATGCAGTAATGATCTGCAAAATAATTCAGGCGAGGTGTAAAGATCTGCAGCAGACAATGTGTTAACAGCAAAGGAACACCACAAGTATATTCATGCTGGACTGGCTGGAGGTTCTGCAGCTGTCCCTCCAGAGCAATGCTTTACATGACACTGGCAGAGCCTAAATTTGCAGTAAGACTTCAGAAGTGCCATGCCTTTCAGAAGCAGGGGCTTCCTGCAGACTCAGGCAGAAATTGTTTCGTGGCCATACCTGGCTCACACTTAAGCCATTCACCTTAAAGCTGCAGAAACCTTTGGGCTGAGTTTTATGATGGGATTTATCTTTTTTTAATTCAGTTTTGATCCCTGGACTAAAACACCACAGCAAACCCTTCCCTCCCCAGCTGTGGAGTCAAGGATAGAGCTGGCACCAAATGGAGAGAAAAAACCTCTCTTCTGGAGGCAGGCAAAGGGCAGGAGGGCTGCTCTGGCTGTAGGGGTGCAGGACAACCCCAGGCTCTCTCCCTGTGCTGTTCCTCACTGCTTTCCCAGGGTGCTGGAGCCGAGGAGCAGCGGCAGAGGCATCCAGGGGGGCCACATCCAGAGGGAAGGTCCTGCAGCACATCTGGACCTTCACCATGCTGTCAACCAGCTCACAGAAAAGAAGTTTTCTGCTGCAGGAAGGAGGACAAGTCGGGGGCCCTGGTTTGAGCTTGCTCTGCCCAGGAGTGCATTCACGCAGAAGGGAGAGCTCGCTGTGCTGCAGGACGCCCGCTCTCATTAACATCCCAGGAGCCTGGAGTAGCAGGTTACAGAGCTGCTGGAGGAGCAGGGGGAGGAGGAGGGGGAATTGGTGGCAAGGTAGCCCAGAGAGGACAGCAGGAGCTCAGGCAGCTGCAGTTCCCCCGCTCTCCCCACTCCCACAAACCCAATCCGACTGATAGCAGGACTGTGGCAGCTGTAGGGGACAAATGTGGCCGTAGGGGACAAATGGAGCTGCTGTCAGGTGACAGCGAGATAAATGACAGAGGGGAAAATACTTGCCAGCTCTGCAGGGAATAAAGAGGGGAAATTGCTGAGATGTGGCTGAGCTGGCTGCTGCCAGGAGTAAATCAAGTCCCCATAAGGTGTCTGGCAGTATGTGCCCACATCCTTAGCACAGGAACTGGCCACAAATCAGGGCTAGGTTGGTCAGAGCAGCCAAGGCAATGAGGGTTCATGAAGGAAAGGGGAAGAGGAACAGAGCCAGCCTTCTCCAGCCCACAACCCCCCATCATCTTCAGGACTCCAAGAGAGGACCAACCCCTTGCTCCCCATCAGATAAGTCAAGCTGAGTGGGTGACATGTTCAGGGAACCTGTCACCTGCCCCACTGCACCGTGCTTCTCCTGTCACCCTTCCCCACCACTGCCCACAGGCAACAGCTGCCTTCCTTTCCCAGAGGCCACAGATGAGGGAATGGCCGACCCCACAAACCCAGGAGGTTCAGCCCGAAAACACAGGTCTGGGGCACCCCATTTCCCTTGCACCACTTGAAACCTGGCCACGGGCTCAGGCTGGGACACAACTCACCTCTGCCGCAAGCAGTGCCTCTCCCGGGACATCACCCCCCCTCCGCAGGACCGGGAGCACGTGGACCAGGAGCTCCACTCTCCCCACCACTTGGTGACTTCTTCATCCCAGGCACCAGCTCCATCTGCTGCCTCACTACTGTCCTGACAGAAACAGAGCATTGTTAGCAGGAGAACCTGGCTCCTCACCACCAAAGGCGGCTCTCCTGTCACCTGGGTGCCTCCTAAAGAGGCAGCAGTGGGACAAACGTGCCAGGATCTGAGTCCTGTGGGGCCACACCAGGATCACGCCTCAAAATGAAAACTTCCCCCCCAACACTGAGTTCTACATGGGAAGCATTGGGATCTCGTGGTACAGAGAAGGGCTGTTGGGCTGGACGTGTGTGACCGTAACAGCAGCTGCAGCCTGGCCCCACAGCATCACTCCCAGCCCAGGTGAGGCAGAGCAGCAGAGCACAGCTCACACCTGGCTCAGGAGAGAAGAGGAAGAGCTGCAGCTCTTGGCCGTGCAGGGAAGCTGGGAGTGCACAGGTGTCAATCCTTGGAGCTGCATTTCCATGAATAACCTTCCCTTTGTGCCTAAAGCAGCTCAGATCCAGGCTCCTCATCCCCCAACCCTCACAAAAGTCATCTTCAAGAGAGCTTCAGAACCAGAGCCTCTCCCCACACAGCCTACTACATTCAGAGGAGGAATTCTCCCTCTCCCAGCACACCTTGCTGGGATTCAGCCTTTAAACTTGGCCAACCTGAGCTCCTCTGGCCCCAGCGGGGTCCTTGCAGCAGGCTGCTGTTGGCTGTGCCTCCACAGTTCCCAGCAGGTAAGCAATTCTGTGGTTTAGTTGGGTCTGTTTTTTTCCTGGCAGTATTTTCCTGCTTAGTGTCTGATGGTCTGAAAGCTCCCAGGGACTCTGGCAAACTTGCCTGTGCAAGAACTAATCTGCTGTTTATTGAAACACAGCTGTGAGTGTTGAATGCAGCCATGAGTTTAACACAGGACAGTGACTGGAAGGGATTTATCCAGCTAAAATGCCAAGTGTTTAAATATTAATGGACGAAAATTAATACTTTGTGTGTGTGTGAGGTGTGCTGTGTTAAAGCAAGGGCTCAGGGAAGTTGTATCAGTGCTGCTGTTAGCAAAACACGCTGGTTTTAGTGGCTGATGGTCCTGTTGTAAACAACCCTCTGCAAAGCAGAACTGATGGATGTGAGAGAAAACTCAGCAGGGTTTGCCCATCACTGAATGTGCTCTGCTCACTATTTGGGCTGACTGTCTCTTGGCTTTACACTCTTTCACGGTGTAATAAAGCCAAAGTGCTCTTCATTTCGTAGTGTAATTCCTGCCTGAGAACTTGCATTTCCTCGGTGCCTGCCAACAGAACAGCCTCTGGGCAGAGGAGATGCAGCTGGTTTATGCAAACGTTTTTAAGCTGTAACTTAAATGGTTGAAATGTGCATAGTGCCTCTTCTTGATGGCCAGAGAACACTGGAAGAAACCTACCCTGCTGCAAACAAAAAGCACCGTGTTACCTGATGCTTTGCTCTCTAGTGATTGCAATAGTTGATTTCATAAACAAGACGACAAAATTCCTTGTTGTACTTCAGCGTTCTGGCTGGAGCTGACTTGCCTGAGAGGGACCAAATGCTGTGGCCAACAGCTGAGTCGCTCATTAGGAAAACAAAATTAAAAGAAACAGACACGTTTTCAAAAACACCTTTTTCTGTTCTTCCAAACGATCATCTCAACCAGCTTCCTATGAGAATTTTTTGTCTCACTGTATATTATCAGACTGTAAATGGAAATTCTGACTCTGCAGCTTCCACATTTACAAAGGAAACAAACCAAAAGTCTCTCACTGTAAGGTATTTTCAGCTAAAATCTTTCCCTGACTGCTCCTATGCTTTTTTTTTTTTTGGATAAACATTTCAAGGCTGGGGTGGAAGAGCTCTTCACAGCTGTCAGGAAGGAGAATTCCAGTGATTTATCTGGTGTCTGAGTGGAGAGCTCAGCGCAATACTGATTCTCCCACAGCTGGGGGAAAAACCAAAGCTGGTGTCTTAGCCCTTCCCTGAGTCCCTGAGCCACATGGACTGCCTCGACAGAAGGCACATGGACCAAAAGCTGCAATATTTGCATAGTTTTTCCCCAAATGGCAATAAAAATCTGTGTAGCTGTAACCTACCAGGTAGTCCTGCCCTGAGGACCCTGTGGTCCAAACAGGTGAGACAGAAGGGGAACAGGTGAAGTGGAATCGTCTGTTCTGTCGATCTACCCCCGGATATGAAGCGGGGTTTGTGTATTTGGAATGGTGAGAAGCTGCAGGCTCCTTTTCAGGGCTCCTGCTCTTGGGGTGCTCTGCCTGGGTGCAAGGAGATCGGGCATGTGGGGGCACAGCTGAGGTTTGGGGAAGATCAGCATCCCTGCCTTTGTGAGCTTCTTTCTCACGAATAGAACAGGATACATCTCTGCACTGCACCTCACTGACAGGAGCCCAGAGGAAGATTTATTGAAAGATGCTAGTCAGGGAGACTTGTTCTTTTAATAGAATGTGTTCCCCCATATCCATAATCCCTGTTCCTGCTTCCTCTCTGCGCTGGAGGAATCAATCACTTTTAAAGTAGATTGATTTGGCTCTCAGGTTTTCCATGACCAAGCTCCCTTGCCAGACCTTCCCTAGGAGCATTTATTTTCTTGTGTAAGCAAGGACAATGCTGAGCTGTCCCCTTGGCCATGTCCCTTATGGCACAACTGGATCCAAGTCCTAGGCCTGGACTAGGAGTGGGAACTTCAGGTACTTAGAGCTGGGGCAGCTGGTTCCAATCTGTGCTGAATTTATTGTATTGTCAGAAATAAATCTGCATTGACCACGACACGCAAATGGTTTTTAATTGAAGATACATGCATTTTCCAAAAGTCCAGACAATAAATTAAGGACTGTGGGACAGACTCCAGATTAGACGGAGTCCAAGCTTCAGTTTCCCAAGCCTCTCGACAAATCCCAAGAGTGGATTCTGGACAAATCCCAAGAGTGGATTCTGGACAAATCCCCCTCCCCACCTACTCCTCACAGAGGGAGAAATCAAAGGGGCTGGATTTTGAACTCTTTTGCACTGTCCTGGCTATGGGAGATGCTGGAGCTGCTCTAATTTGCACTCTGCCACAGAATCATGGAAAAGAAGCAGGCTGGAAACACCAGGAGATGCACATGGGCCCAGCCTTTATAAGGCTGGTTCTGCCTAGGCTTGGCCTAGGGCTCTGAGTAAAGGAGGAAAGAGGGCCAGGTATGATTCCTTAGGTGATGAGAATTTCCATCCCTGGAAAAGACAGACCACATTCCAGTTCAGCCAGGTGCTCTCCACAAGAATTTCCCCCGAGGTGCTTGTGGTTTGGCACCAGTGGTTACAGAGCTGCAGCTTTTCCTCTCTGAGGCTAACCAAGGAATTCCTGTGCCTGCACACCTGTGCCGGAGGCCATGCACCGGAGCAGCTGAGGGCTGCCCTCCCATCCCCTCCTGGAGAGCACAGCTTTGAGCCCCAACCTGCGGGGAACCTTTCCAGGATAAAATGCCTGTCTCCAGGCTTGCCACTATCAAAGAAACATCACTCTCCAAGCCAGTGTTTCTGAAAGCTCTTTCTGCTCAAGCGAAGGCCCAGCAGCTGCTTCCCCTCTCCCCCCTGCCAAACAAAGGCTGCCACAAGCAAAATGCTTCAGCCCTGCACAGAAGGGTGGGCCTGGCCTGACATCCTATCGGATTTCCAGGCGGCCCTTCTGAAGAGTTGAAAGGGATAAAATAAATTCTCCGCTGACTGTCTGTCATGCTCTGGATCAGCTCGGAGCTACGCTGGGTTTCCCAGAAACCTGGGGATAACTGCAATTACCGTGTCGGTGGCCCAGTCTCCTGTGTTGCTTATTGTCGTGCCTAATCTTTAGACTCATTAGAGCCCGGCTCCTGGAAAAAAAGCTGTCTGGGAAGAGAGACCACAAACATGCTTCCTTAATAGAGGAGCTGGGGGGAGGCTCTCGCTGCAGCCTGGAGGGCTGGCCCACCACCGAAGGGCACAGTAGCTGTCGTAAAATGTTCTGCTCAACCCTGTCTGGGCGCGTAAGACAACCCGAAACAGCAGCTGAAAATGAAATAAATTCTTCCCAGACCTCTTCCGAGGCCGTTAACTGCATGTCCTCTCCCAAAAATTTCCACGATCCCTTTACTTAAGAGCTTCTCTCTACAGCAAACCACACCGCTTACTGAAATACTAAGTAGCTTCAGATGTCTGAATGCCTGGAATGAATGGCAGATTATTATCTGGGAATGAATGACCGTGTTCAACGCCTCTGCTTCGGGTTCCCCAGTCTCATTCTCTGACTAAAGCTGTGGTGATACACTCTACCAGAGCCCTGAGAAAAAACAATAGCAGTTGCAATTACGCCCTGATGTTTTACAAAAGAAGTGGTGTTTGTATAAAGCTATTTCTCATCCTGTCATTGTTTTACACTGTTTGGGTAGACTAGATAGTCCATGTGAGAGATTCAATATTGGAAGCAGACACAAACCCAAATTTTCCCTAGAAAAGCTGAAACAAGATATCTGAGGAGTTTTTCATAGGGGAAGGTATCCTGAGGTAAAACGCAATGCAGAATACTTTTTAAGGGATCGGGAAGAACAGTAATCTGTGGGAAAATGGAAGCTTGTTAAAGATGTGAAATTGCAGCAGGTAAGTAACAGAAATCTGGACATACAATGAGGCACAGATGAAAAGCAAATTAGAAAACCAGTGAACAGAAGCCAGTGGAGAACTACCAAGTTCTGTTCATAATCCTGCCATGACAGAAAGTTCACAGGCAAGTGCTGCACGTCATTACAAAATCCTTGGTCGAAGTCAGGTCATTCCCTGCAAGCAGGATAACGCACTTATCCTGGGGCAAGCTGGTAGAAAGGATGGAAAACTGTGAAGGGGGAGAAGGGAGTGGACACGAGACAAGTCTATCATTGGGTTTTTCAGAGGCATTGAATGCAGTGAGGAAGGAAGTTAGTTAGGAAGTTGCTTGCCCAAACTATGGATTGAGGTTTTCTGACACTCTTTGTGTAATGTTTTATATGGAAAATGGGAGGGCAGGAGCAACCACAGGTTAATTCCCCAGAGAGGATTTTGTGCGCTGCCTCGCACCAGAGATCAACAACAATCAGTACCAGCAACCAGGACAACTTGCACCATGTCATCCGTGATCACGCTGCTCCGTGGGGATCTCCTGGAGCAAGGGAATCTTCGGGGCAGAGCTGGGCACAGAACTGGTGTGTGTTTGTCCTGGGGAGCCCTCCTCCCACCCGGGGATGCCCTTGTCTGGGGTGTTGTGCAAACACAGCTGCCGGGGGCAGGGAGAACGCGAGCAGCCAAGGCTTGTGCACACGTGTTGATGGAGGAGTCCATCCAGGTCAGTCCCAAAAGAAGGACTTCACATCTGTTTAGCTTGACCTGGCTTGCTCTGCCCGAAGCTTCTGACTTAGCCCTGCAGCTCAGGGGTAAACAGAACAGGCAGCAGATGCACAGGAAGGTAAAAACAAAGTGGAAATGAGACACTGGAGCTTCAAAATTAAGACAAACCCCAGAACAGGAGATACTGCTGCTCCTCAAACGTGAGTTACCTGCAGTAAACCTGCAGTGTCTGGTCTTCTCTGTGTCTAAAATGGCTCATGTGAGATTGCTTTATCCCAGCCATGAGTCTGGGGGTGGGAAACACAACGCAAAACCCTCTTCCTTTAGCAGAGCAGAATTCCTTAGGCAGCAAAGAAATCCGGCCGGGTTCCCCTCGAGGAAACGGGAGCGCCGAGGCACAATGCCGGCAGTGACCCGTGCAGGCAGGGGCACCGCCGGCGCCCCGCGAAGCCGGGATTTCTGCCGGGAAAACGGAATTTCTGTCGGCCCCGCCACGGGAACAGGGGCGATTCACCCCGGCTGGGCCTCGGGAAGGAGATGGGACAGGCACAGGGGTTCGGGTGCTGCTGTGAAACAAGTGCCACAGGAGGAGGGCCAGGCTGAGGGGCTCTTTGTGGAGGAGGGCAGAGATGAGGGGAGCGCGGGGCTCTGATGCCTGGACACGCACCCCATGGGTAGTGGGGAAAGCAGCTGTCTGAAGCCATGCTCGGGGTGGCTCGGGGAAGGGGGAAATCTGTTTGTTTCCAGCCCTAAATTTGAGCCAACCTTCTGCGAGGGATGAACGTGGTGGGCAGCTTCGGGCGAACCCCCAAGCAGGGAAAGGCGCTGCGCCCCCGTGGTCCTTCTGGTGATGCTGGGACCCTCTCCACGCATCCTCACACCCCCACGAGCCTTTTGTTAGTGCCGGGCACGGCGAGCGGGCAAAGCTTGGTCCTCGGGGTCAGCCTGGGGGAGAGGCGACGAAACCCCCTTCCCAAGCAGCGCATGAGGGAGGGAGGGAGGGAAGCGCGGGGATCCCGGAGCACGGGAACCTGAAACCTGCGAGGAAGCGCGAGGGGCCGCGGGTCGGACCCCTCTCCGTCCCTGCCCCGCCGCGGCCCGCCGAGGGGAGGGAAGAAGGGAAGGAAGGCAGGAGGGAGGGACGGAGGGCGCGGGGGGAGGCTCGGCGGCCGCCGCTTACCTTATCGCCGAGGGGGGCGGCGGCGCGGAGCAGG
>VWPU01008863.1:0-38074 GCA_013398955.1 Callaeas wilsoni
ACGGGGACGGGGACGGGGACCGGACCGGCGCTGCCCCTGCTCCCGGCAGCCGCGCTCGGGGAGGAGGCAGCGGCGGAGCCCGCGCGGTGCGGAGGGCGTGAAGCCCCGGCATGGCCACCGGTGGCTGACGGTGTCACCGCATAGCCCGGGAGGAAGCGGGGCCCCTCTAGCCCTCACAGAGATGGGGCAGGCTCGCTTCAGCTCCCGTAGCGATGGGGTAGGGTCCCCTCAGCCCTCAGCGATGGGGCAGGGTGGTGCTGCACCAGGGGTAAGACCTCTGTGTCCCACGTCTTTGCCAGTGGGTGGGTGCCAAGGGTGCTGCTCCCGAGCTGCTGCCAGAGGTGGAACAGCCCTTCCCTGATTCTGCTTTCACTCAACCCTTTGAAATCTGCTCTGCAACCCAGTTTAAGTGACACGAACATGTTAATTGCTGTAAATGGAACAGCTGAGCAGAAATATGCTCTACTGACCTCTAATTAAGCGCTATACATTTGGCACTTGAGTCAGAATATGGTTATTATTTATTGTCTTGGCAAAACACAATCTGCTGGTTTCAGCCATTTCTTCCTCGTTCCCATTTTCGCTAAGTGTGGTGGGTGAGACATGAGCCAGTCAGAGCTGCTCTCAGCTTAAAGCTGTGTTCTAGACAGAGTGTTATTAGTCCTTCATGAATATGTATTCATTTCTCAAACTTTTGAGTCTGTTTAAATTATAAAACTTCTTTGCTGGGAAAGCTTAATTGGGAAATCAGCTGCATATTGTACCCCTGTGGGAATATGCAAGTGGCTGCAGATGGAGTCGCCAGCCTGGCTTCACTTTTGGGGCAACTTAAGCTACAACGTCAAAGCAACAACTTCACTTTTGTAAATATAAAACCTTTCCTTCTTGTATGTTAGGGGTTTTTTCCCTCCTATATTCATCCACTAACAACTGCTTATTCAATACTTTAAGATTCTTTAAAATTTTAATACAAAATGAATGATAAGAGAAAGGAAAGAGAAAAAGGAGACAAGAAGAGTAACACCTATAAAATCCATGTTGTACAGCGAGCCCAGTTTGCAGAGCTGTTCTGTGGTGCCCTCTAGGATTTGAGAGCACTGAAAAAACGAATCCTGAGTCTTCATATTCCCAGGAAAGCAAACACCCAACCCACGAGCCAGACACATGGCAAATGCAGTACAATGATATCAAGCCTACCACGCCAGCTTGGGGAAAAGCCATCTTGCTCCTCTGAGAATCAGCTGCATGACCCAAAGCAGAATTTATTTTAATGAAGGACTAGGATTATTGTGTAAAAAAAAATAAAATATGCAAAACAATGCTATTAGTAGAGGAGAAACCTTTTAGTTTCTCTCTCCCTTTGTACGTGCCATTTCACTAGTGACTTCTCAGTGCCACTGGTCACTTCAGCTTCTCGTGGCAGCTTCCTTGAGTTTCCTGTCTTGAGCAAATTTTGAGTCATGCCGAAGCTGTGCTAATAGCATCAGTAAATATGCACTATGAACTCCAGCCTGTTTCCCTCGGTTACCTCAGCAGCGCTGTAAATCCAAACTGGAAAGACAAAAGGTTGGAGCAGCAATTCCGGGAGCACATAGCTGCCGGGGAAGGAGGCATTCCTGGGATTTGTGCTGGTGCCGGAGCCAGGCTGGGGTGCAGGCAAGGCCAGGCACGGGGCCGCGGGGAGCTGCCGGGCTGGCAGCGCCGGCGGAGCGGGGCGGGGGCGGGAGGAGGCTGCTCTGCCGGGAGGACGTTCTGCGGCTGCTGCGCTTGCCCAGGCACCTGCGGTTCACGCTGACCTCAGGGGTAACGCTGACACACAGAGAGACGCCTCTGGGGAATCCGTGGCTGCGTGGAGAGGTGACACCTGGACTGGCAGGACATTCCTGAGGTACCAGCGTGCATGCTGAAGGATGAATACGAAAGTGCAAATACCTGAAGGCAGCAGTGCGCTGTACCGGATCCGTCCTTCCCATACTCCAGCTGCAGGACTCTTGACCTGTTACTAAACACTCCAGGCTCAGATTTACAATCTGGTCTGAGACGACAATTTATTTTGTCTTCTGTGCGAGGGCAGGATTTTCCAAGATACCTGACTCATCCCTGTAACCTTTTTCTGAGTGTCATCTCATTTTTCAATGGCTCCATGGAAGGGTGGGCCGCTGAAGCAGACACTGGTTGTGACGTGCAGCTGACATTGCTTACAGGCACCAAGCTGCCTCCCTGTCCCGGCAGTTTCCGACGGGAAATCTCTGGACCTGTGCAGCCTGTGCTGTCCAGGCAGCTCATCCCTGCCCTCACGGGCAGCCTGCACCTCAGCATGGCCCTTCTGAGCCTGCTGGCACCGGGAATGGAGATCTCACGTCCTGGGTACAACAGTTTGCACGTTCTGACTGCAGTGCTTCAGCTGCAAAAGGTCCAAACACATGAGTAAAGAACGAGGCAGATTTTTTCTCAGCCACACTGTTCCATGCCTTCTTCCACAGCCAGCAAACGAGTGCCTTCCTTCTTGCCACGCCGAGCTGTTCTTATTTTGGAGCACAACATGAAACATGTTGCATTAGCACCTTTCCCTCCATCGCTCCAGCATATGCCTGGAGCTGACTTGGTTTCTGTCTGGTAGAGCTGGAGCTGAATTCCTTCCAGCTCTGCCTCTTAATGCACTTTCTACAAAATCTGGGATTTTATACCACTGATTCCCATTAAACTGAATGTTTTGTTCCGTTAACAGCTGATTTAACCCAAACGGGATGATCTATCCCTAACGAGGAATGAAAGTGTGCTGGAGCACAAATGGAAATTCCCAGTCAGTCCAATTAGTGCTGAGCTGTCGCGGTGTGGGGGAGTGTGAAGGGAACAGGCTGCCCATGAATCCAGCTGTTTCTACCTGTTGGTGCTGGTTATCAGGAAGACTTAGGCTCAGATGTCAGTATTTCAAGGTGTGCTGGCACGAACAAGGGGCCCAAACCAGGTGCAGGCTGAGAGCTGCTGGAAAGGACCCTTGTAAATGGTCGTGGTAAATGGCCTGCTCATAGAGAGGGAAAAGGTATACATAGATACACACACACAGAGGATTTAAGGCATGCTGTGCCTCACTCAGGAGTGCTGCTGGAAAGGACAGGTGAGCACAGAGCTTGCAGAGTGAGCACAGAGCTCAGAGGGTGAGCGAAGAGCTTGGAGATTGAGCTGCTCTCAACTCCCCACCACAGGACACCTTACCTGCTGCAAAAATGCCTATTTTACTTTTTACCTCAATTAGCTTGTGACCTACCTATTGGCTTCTGGAGAGCTTCATTTGCTTTCACCTTAGGAAACTCTTTAGGTCAAACAACACTTTACCACATTGTTTTCTTTCTTCAGTCCCTGAAGCTTCTTTTATTCCTTTTTCATGTGTCACAGAAGACAGCCTCTCTTCCCAGCACTCTTTATACACCCTGCAGGCTTTCCACAGAGAGCCCAAAATACAAATTATTTTATTTTAAAATGCTTCTGCCGGCAGTGTATAAAATACTTTACAATATTCCCTTTACAATACAATATTCCCTTTCCCCCTTGTGAAGGGCAGGTTTCTGGTGGGCAGTTCTGCATCAGCCCCAGGGACCCTATGGCCCAGGGCACCACAGGAGCTGCTCTGGTGCAGAAAGGGGTTCGTGTCCCCCGGGCAGCCGTGCGGAGCTGAGAGGGCAGCGGGAGCGCCGGGACGGCCCCGGCGTGCAGCCGCCCTGCCGCGAATCCTCCCCCGCGGCCAGCCTCGGCCGCCGCTGTTTGCCTTTCCTCGGAAAACAAACCGGGGAAATGGCAGCTCAAGAGCTGATAAGAATAATTAGACGTGTCTGTGGCAGATATGACACGCGGGGCTGGCGGGAGCAGGTCTGAGGCAGCTCCCGGCCCGCGCCCCGCAGCCGCCAGCGGGACACGCGGCCGAAGCAGAGCGGGTGAAAGGAGCTCGCTCCGCACAATTCCCCGGCAGGAGGTGCGGGGGTTCGGGCTCTGCTCCCTGGGGACAAGGGGCAGGACAAGGGGAAAACAAACCCAGGCTGTGCCAGGGGACCCTGAGGCTGAATAGTGGGAGAATGTCTTCACCAAAAGGGTTGTCCAGCCCTGGCACAGCTGCCCAGGGCAGTGGTGGAGTCCCCATGCTGGAGAGATTTAAAAGCCCTGTGGATATGGCACTTGAGGACCTGAGCAAATGGTGGCCTTGACAGGGCAGGGGGACTAGATGGTCTTGGAGAGCTTTTTCCAGCCTAAATGATTCTGCGACTCTAAGCTCTGATGGTGTTTCTGTCCTGTGCTTGCTGTCCTTGCAGAGTGGAAGCTGCTGTCCCCAGGGACTGTCAACCCACACTTTAGGGGGTGACAGAATCATGCTGTGCTCCAGCCCCCCCGGAGACTCCCCAGTGCCTGCTGTGGCCTGGGGAGCAGCTCTCTCCCCTCCAGCACAAGAGGAGCCGGCTCCTCTCTGCATTTTTATGTCTGAGCTGACATTTTGCTGTCTTGAAAACAAAAGCTGTTCCTGGGCTAATTAACTAGATTGCACACAGCATCGTGTGTGCCCCGGGGAGTCAGAGAGTCCCAACAGGGTGTGAGCTTTGGGAGGCAGGATGGCGCAGCAGTGTGCTGGGGAAACATGATAGCTCTGGCATCAGCAGTGAGGGATGTGGTCAGCGTCCAGCATGGGAGGTGGGAGTGCCGCGTGCATCCGATGGGAATCTCACAGAGGCCTGTGTGGGTGAATACTGCACGTCTTTGCTTCTCCCTTTTGGCCTTCTTAATATTATAAACCAACAAGGATAATGAAGTCATTCTGGAGTCCCTCCTGTATTCCAGCATATGCAAGTGGTTTGGGATAGCAATACAGCATGGCAATAATTGGAGTTAATGGAGGTGACTTATTAATCCTAGTAGAGCAACTACACTTCCAGAGTCTAAAGATAACACAGGATCCTGGAAAACTTGTTCTAATTACAGCAGGGAGCAATCTTGCCTTCTTCCTATATTGCCATTTTAAACTGAAATTACTATTCTCAGTAGAAAAGCTCTTTTGTTCAGCTCCCGGCCAAGAAAGACAATTCTGCTGAGGTGGTGATAGTGCGCTAATACTCACATTATACAATTTCCTCAAATGGCCAAGAAGACAAACAGGTCAGAAACACTGAAGACCGCATACCAGAGGAGAAGAAATTAAATATTTCAATTAAGAATTTGCTGCCTAATGCATAGGGGGAATGAACATGGTGCTGCCTCTGAGGTGCTGTGACCAAAGCTATGACCCAGCTGACTGGCAGGGCACTACTGGGGCATCAGTGGGGCCCTGCAGGTGCCTCCCTCCAGCCCTGCGAGGCTCCTCGTGTGGGCACAAATGGGGACAGTGGCCAAGCTTGGGACAGAATAAGTCAAATACACCTCAGAAAACACCCGTCGTTGCATCACCATCACATCATAGCTGGCATCACCTGCTGATGTTTAGCAAGTATTAGTAAATGTGGTAATACTGGATTTTCAATTACATTTCCCTTTCGGTATTTCTTTATATACTTGTTTAAATGTCGGCAAAATTGTTTCTTGATGTTTTAGTGTAGATTTGATCAGGTTGTCTATTTGGTTAAAGTAAGCCTTGTCAGCCCTCAAAATCTAGAACAGCTAAAGTCAGGCACTGTTTCATGTGCTAAACTTGTAAAGAAGATGTTAAAACTGATCTGAGAGAGTTTTTTAAAGCTAAGACTATGAAATCAGAGGGCAGTAATGTAATAAGAGGTGAAAGCCCAGAACATTGCCTTTCCATGGGCAGCCACAACCGCAAATCCAAAGTTGTGGAGGTGACTCTTGCTGCTGTTTCCAAACCCACGTGCTGGAGCCCTCTGGAGCTGCCCTCCTTCCGCTTTTCTTTATTCCCTGCCCACATTTCCCTTCCCGATCAGTTCTACATGAGCTGCTCTCAATAGAGGAGGCACGCCCCGCGTACCCACGCGCGTGGTGCTTCCCGCGCTGCCGTGCCGAGGAGCCGGGGCTGACGCATCTCTCGGTGCAGCGGCACCTCTCCCGCTCTGCCGGCCTCGCTGCCCCGGGAAACCCACCTCTATTTCATCTGTGCTTGACTTCGAGGGCCCAAAGCTCCCAGTAATGATCCACCCGTGCTCTGCCGAGTGGATCCAAAGACCTGCTTTGGCACTGGTTGTACAACAAGAACAGGGAAGGTGCAACTCCTGCCCGAGTTTCACCCCTCGCTGCCAGGGACAAAACCCAAGTGGTCCTGGGTGGTGCCGCCCCTGTGACCTTCCTGCCCACAGCACCAGTTCTGCTTATCCATTCCTCATATCAGTTTGCCTTTTTTCTGCCCTCCCTCACTCCCTCCCATTCCTGCCCAAAAGGTCTAATTAGGGGAAGGAATGGCCTCGAAAATGCCACTCATGGAAATGGAAATCAGATTGTTCAGTTTAGTGCTGCCACATAATGAATCCTGGATTTTTAGCCTGATGCCAATTCTCACTTTTATTTTATTTTTGGAATATCTGAAAATGCAGTGATGACAAAGAAGTGTCAGGAGTTTAAACTAAGTGTTAAAAGCCCCCTTTTTTGAGCTCTCTTCCAACAGGTTTGAAGCTGATGGGGGTTGGAGCACCTTGAGCAACACCTCTGCACTGATATCTCCACAGCCAGATCTTTTTATCCCTTCCCCAGCTATTGTTCCCTCCCTCATTATCCTGCAGCTTTCTCTCCCCAGCTGCTCTGGCCTCCTTCCTCCCCGAGCTCTGTGTGGGGTGCAGTCACTCCTCATTACCGGGATGCTCTCGGCTGGTTCCTGTCCTGTCTCTCATCACCCGCATGCTCTCGGCTGGTTCCGGTGCTGCCTCTGGGCTCAAGCCCAGCAGATGAACGATTTCCTGTCTCAGAGCACATGGGCACCCGTGTGTACCTCCAGCCTGACCTCGGTGACACTTCTGTCTGCACATGACAGCCAAAGGTGAAACTCAGCAGCTCCCAGTGATGGTGAGGAAGGCGGTGGTGCCAAGGAACAAACACAGAGACACATCAGTACCCGAAATAAAAACCCCTAAAGCTAATCCTGTAGGACAGAGAAATGCCAGCTCAGCCCTTACTGGAAGCAGACCCCCTGGCACTCCTCACCAAGGCCATTTCCAGGACGAGGGGCAGCCTCCGAAGCTACAGCTTTAGTTGGAGCTGCACAAGCTGCAGCTCTGCAGTGCTGGGGGGGTGGCCCTGCTGCAGAGGCCCCTCTGTCCCCGTGTTCCCTCCTCCCTACTGAAATTCCAAGCACAAATAAACTCACCTGGTTTGTATGCTGAGTCGTGGCCCTCTGCACCCTGCTGTGGCAGTGGGACCCCCACACCCCCTGTGGCAGCAGGACCTCGGCACCTCACAACCAGGTGAGGCCAGTGCCCGCTGCAGGCGCATCTTCCCTCCTGCCCTTCAGCCTCTGCTTGCCCTGTGCTAATGCTTTCCATCCCTTAATGAACGATTGTTTATCCAGCTATTAAGGGATTAACCTCTGTCTTTTCAATTTGAAGCTTCAGGAGCTTATTCCATGAGCCCAGTCTAAAAATGTACCCAAAAAAAATCACTGGCAGAGATAATCCTTTTTATAACCTCTAGAATTTGACTAAAAGAACCCACTGTTAAGGAAAAATACATCTGTTAATGTTCAAACATGAGTGAGTCTGGTTGTTGCTGTACAAACCTTTTAAAGCTATTAATGATTGATTTTAATGTCTCATATTTAGTGAGGGGGCAAGACCAGCACTGACTTAGAGCCATAGCAAACTGGCAAGTGGGAAGGCAAAACCTCCTCTGTGAGTTTCTCTTTGCTGCTTTGATTTCTAAATGAAGAAAAATCGATTATAAATGGGGCAGGTAAAAGAACTGCAGAGATGGTTCTGATAAGGATCAGTGCCAAACCATTCTGTGTCGTGAGGGTTTTCTTAAGAGAAACTCGTCCTTCATGCCCAGAATCAGCACCCTGGCACAGAGCTCACTGGGTTTCCTTTGGCAGACTGATTCCCCCGTGCCTGACATTTCCATTGCAAAGTATAGATTGAGATGTTTTACCCTGTTCTGGTGAGAAGCCCGACGGACAGGCAGGACAGGAAGTTCTAATTTAGCCCAAAAAATGGGCACAGGCAGGAGGAGCAGGAAGTGACACCTCTGCAGCAGCAACCCCACCTGGAGTGCTATATCCAGCCCTGGGGCCTCCAACACGGGTAGAACGTGGAGCTGCTGGAGCAAATCCAGAGAAGACCATGGGGGCTGGAGCCCCTCTGCTCTGGAGCCAGGCTGGGAGAGCTGGGGGTGCTCACCTGGAGAGGAGAAGGCTCCAGGGAGACCTCAGAGCCCCTTCCAGAGCCTAAAGGGGCTCCAAGAGAGCTGAGGAGGGACTGGGGACAAGGGATGGCGGGACAGGACACAGGGAATGGCTTCCCACTGCCAGCGGGCAGGGACAGATGGGATATTGGGAAGGAATTGTTCTCTGTGAGGGTGGGAGGCCCTGGCACAGGGGGCCCAGAGCAGCTGTGGCTGCCCCATCCCTGGAAGTGCCCAAGGCCAGGTTGGACAGGGCTTGGAGCAGCCTGGGACAGTGGAAGGTGTCCCTGCCATGGCAGGGGTGGCACTGGATGGGCTTTAAGGCCCCTCCCAACCAGTCTGGAGTTCTATGATTTCCAGGGTCAGGGCATGCTGACTGTCCCACAGGTGCTGCAGCTGCCCTGTCCCAGCCCCATCCCTGGGGCTTGCCGTGGTGCCAGCAGTGGCACCAAGAGGGGAGGGCAGAGCCACCAACCTGCTTGTTCTCAGCCCAGTGTGCTTTGCTCAGCCAGTTTGACATGATGTGAGCGACGAGCGAGCACTGAGGAGAGGGGAGCAGGGCCTTTCTCTCCCGCTGTGTTTGTGCCGTGCCTGGCAGGAAAGCACACTCCACACTGTCTTGATGGAAATAAATACCTCCCTGGTACAGGTGCTAATGAGGCTTCATCTGTTTGGCTAAGGAAGCTGCCTCAGGAACCTTGCCAAATCCCCTTGGCCTGGCTGCAGCCAAGAAAGTAGCAGCCACAGCTAGGGCTTAGTACTGCTGTAAAGTAATGAGGAGTGGGATCATCCTGCCCAGCTCACTGGCCAAATAATGAGATCAAATCTCTGAAGTCAAAATCTGGTGGTTCAGTGAACAGGACTATTTCCATGTAAACTGACAGGTCTAATTATTGGAGCCATTTCTAGAAAAAATGGAGGTGCACATGTCCTGCTCTCCACTCCAGAGCTGTGGCTGTTCGAGGGTCCTCCTGCCCAAGACCCTGTGCCCTGCGGCTGCCCCGGCACCTGGGGATGGTGCGGGTGCGGGTCACGCTGACCCCCGGGGTGACAGAATGGCCCGGAGGACGCGTCTGGTGGTGTCTGCTGCCCGGGGACCATCCTGAGCACTGAGCGGGAGCCTCCCGCGCTCGGGTCCGGGAGCAGAGCACCTCGCTGCCGAGGGATCCCCATGCCAGCCCCGCTGCTCCCAGGCTGCCGGGCACCAGCGCTGGATGGATGGCAGCAGCTCTCCTGCCTGGCCCAAGCCACCCGACAGGGAGCACGGTCCTGCCGGAGTCCCCGCGCCCGCAGCCGGCACGGGCCTCGGGACGCCGCACGGGTGCCAAAGGCTGCAGGGAAGAGGCGCTGCAGCTGGGAGAGGTGGCAGTCCTGGTGACACTGCTGTGCTGGGTCACGCCTGGGGCAGAGGCAGCTGCCACCTCCCTGGCAGCCCCGGGAGCCCGGGATGAGTCGGCTCCGGCCTTGCCTCCCCCTGCCCACGCGAGGAGGGCTCACGGGGCGGGCAGGGGTCCGGCCGAACGCCGCGGCCCCGGGGCAGCGCGGCTGCGTGTCGGGCTCCTCAGGCCTTTCCCAGCGGCTCGGGGGTGGGAGCTGGTGGCCGCCCAGGTCCCTTCCGAGGCAAAGCAGCGATGCTGCGGTTGCGGGGCTCGCTCTGCCCCCCGGCTGCCGCCCGTCGGTCGCGGCGCGGGGCAGGGGACACGCCGGTCCCTGGCCAAGGGAACTCCGGCGTGGCAGCGGTGCCCAGTGACCCTGATCTCCAAAACAGCAGCTGCTCTTTCATGAGAAAATAGCGTGTCTGGTAAACACTGATGAGACGATAAGGAGGCAAGAGGAAAGGTCAGACACGGAGCCTTCCGTCACGCTGGAGGTTGTGTAGAAAGCATAAAACCTGCTTTTTACAGCTCCCTGACAAACAGCTTCCCCATGCCTGCCCTGCATGCCAGGTCCCAATGCCACGTGTTTAAACTTCATCCCTTTCCTGTGCTTCTCTCTAGTGGGTAAAACCTGATTATTAACAATTATTTTTTAGCACTGATTAATATTAAAGCACATCTCCTTAGAGGCTGCTGAAAAAAAAAGCAGAGCCTTTGGCGGAGAGGGGGGAAACACTAACGTGCACCAAACCACAAAATTTAATTTATATTTTCCTCTTTAAATTAACGTGGGGTTTTAAAAGGCTGTTTAAAACCAGGGTAAAGGACTCTCTGTCTGTGTTAACTGGGCCACTTAGAGTGAATGGGCTTTAGGAGAAAAATGCACAAATAAATGTGCTGTTCTAGCAGTGATCACGGAACAGGCAGCGAATCCTCTCTCAGTGAAAGCACAGAGAAATGACAGGCTCGTGGTTATTGACTTCGGGTTTTGAAATGAAATTACAGCAATTATTTTGCTCTTCTGAACAAGAAACGCAGAATTAATAGAATTCGCAGGAGATGAATATTCAATTATCCTGGGTTAGGGGGTATTGTGGTGTTGTCAGCTGCTGCTAAAGCAATAAAACAAACATTCCTGGGCAGAGCTGACTCCCAGGGGTGGCTGCCTGGGGCCGAGGGCCAGGCTGGCCAACGCTCCGTCCCTCCAGCACTGCACGCCACAGGCCGGGGCACCTTTCCCAACTGCTGGAGCCGGGGGCAGAGGAAGATTTGTAGATGGTAAGTTTAGTTGGTGGGACCCAGGGCACGGATTCGCCTGCTCGGTGTGAGCTCGGGCTCCACACCCAGTTAACCTGCCGGGGCCCTGCCCAGTAACGGTGCCAGCCGGGGCAGCCCCAGCCCCGCACAGGGACGCACCCGCGCGCCTGCGAGGTGATGTGGATGCTGCACCGCAAACCCGCCCCACCCCGCAGCACACGTCCGTGTTCCACAGACCGAGGCTTCAGAAATGACCGTTTAAATAAGCCAGGAACCAGCAATTAACAGCTGCTCTCCAGCCAGCCCTGCCGAGGTTGCCGTGCCATGACCACCCTGCCCCAGCCCCGCAGCTCCTCCATTTAAGGAGCATTACGGGCAAGACTGATTTTTCCACCTCACAACTCTACACTAGAAAAGACACAGGTGAACATTTTTGAAAGTATTTTCTGCTGATAATGAAAAGGTTGGTTTTGGTTTGTTTTTGAAAGCGACAAACTACCACATGGCAGAAACAAATGGGGAAAAATGATCTTTGAAACAGTAAAATGCATCAAAATTGGCTTATTCTAGTGCTTGCAAGGTCCTCGAGCAGCCTGTCTGTGTTTTGTCCCTGGGACCACCGATCCTCAGCACCCTGTGTGTGCCCAGGTGCTGCACGGAACAAGGACAGACCCAGGCAAAGAAGGGAAGATCCACAGCTTCCGAACCTGGTCTGCACCAGAGCCAGGCAAACACCTGTCCTGCAGGGATCGGACCTGAGGGAGGCTGCTGGACGCTCTCACCGTAGGTGTGACAAGGGCCAGATGCCCTGGGACCCTCCCCTCAGCCAGGGTGTCCTTCCCCTCCTCACCCAGCTCCCGGGTGCACATCCTGACACCCTCCTGCACGAGCAAAGCATTTTGGTGGAGGAGATTAAATCCCCTTTATAGGGAAATAGGAGGAAATATATATATATATTTCATATCTATATATTTCTTATATGTATATTATTTTAGGTTCCCACAACCTTGCAGAGGAGGCATCAGAACGGCACGAGCAAATGTGTTTACAGCTTCATGCTCAAATTTGAAACGTGTTTCTAACCTGACATCTGTGTATTTTCAGCCCTTTCCAAAGCTCTTGCTTTGCTTTCTATGGCTTCTGCTTCATTATTCTAATTTAATAAAGCCGCAGTGAAGGCAGAGTGCCGACTCTTTGTGGCTAATGAAAGACATTGATTTGTTTGTACTTCTTGTTATAGATTTTTCCTAATTACAGGCATTTTTCAGAGGCAGTTGAAAAAATAAACTAGCAGCTGGTTTGAATGTGCAACCTATTATTGTATTTCCTAGAGCTGCAGAAAAAGTATTAACGCTCCCAGTGGGATGGTTTTCAGTGGAGGAAGGCAGAAAAGGTATTTTCCAGGTGGGAGCCCACTCACTAGTCCACTCCCTTCCTTCAGTGCTACTGTCAAGAAAGGCTGAAAAATTGGCTTTTTCTGCCACACCAGCCCCAAGTGTGATACATGGGCTCTCCCAGGGAGAGAGGGCAGGGAGGAAGAGGAGCAGCATCCCTGGCAGCCTGAGAGAAGCTGCTGGGAATGGGCAAATGGGTGCCCAGGGGCTGGGTGAGCATGGATGGGATGAAAAGCAGAGCAGGAGCCCTGGATGCAAGACGCTTTTCAGAGCAAATTGAAAGAGTCAAGAAACAGGACGAAAGAGCAGCACACACAGAGCCCGTCCAGAGAGACCCCCAGCACAGCGCCCAGCCTGGCGCCACGGCCCAGGCGGCCCTGCGGTGACAGGGACAGCCCGTGGCTGTCAGGGGCTCTGTCCCCGGCCGCACAACGCCCTCCGTACAAATCCCAGGCTCGGCTCCTCTGGGACCCCCGTCACACCACCCGTGAAAAGGTTTCCCATTAAACACTGATGGGAATATTTCCCGAGGTAAATGCAGACTTTTCTCTCCAAGCAGTGATGTTATCTACTTCACAATGTACGTATTCCAAGCCACAGGCAGCCCTGGCACCAAGAGAGCTCCGGCGAGGGGCAGGACCTCGCAAACACCACACAGCCCTTCCCTCCCACGGCCAGCGCGGCCCGGCCGCTTCTCATCACACGGCTCACTGGAAATCACGCACATATTGCAAAACTACTGCTAAACTCCGGAAACTCATCCAAGTCCCAGTCCCTACACGTTTGAATCATGCTCCCAACAAAGGCTGATTATCCTATGAAAACAAACCACTACAGGCTTCTCCATTCCCTAGGCAGGAGGAGCTGTGGAGGTGGCTTTGTTTGTTTGTTTGTTTATTCGATTTGTTTTTTTCTTGGAGAAACCATTTAAGACTTGAATCAAACAAAGATCGATTTGGAGCCCATTCTCTTTGCTAGGGCAATTTAGGTAAAAGTTGAATTTGAACCCAAACTGTTCACATTTTGCCCCGGCAATGTGTTGAGGAAGGGCATAGCGCGGGACTCCTGCCAGCACTTGGCAGCTCTGCCTCTTGCCTGCCCAAATTTCTTTCAGAGCAGCAGATTTGCAGCACCAGGGTCAAGAAGGTGCTGCTGTTGGAATTCCCTGCTGCCTCTGTCACTGCAGCGAGGTGCCTCAGGTAGCAAATAGAGCGAGGTGCAGAGAAAATGCCGAGCTCTACCTGAAGGCAGGGCCCTGAGAGCCCTCCCCACGGGCACTGCAGCGTGGGTCACCCGCAGCCCCACAGCCATCGCCCAGCCCGTGGGACGCAGCCCGGGGGCTCCCCGGGGACAGGTGGGGTTTCACTGCCTTGGGCTGTGCTGCACAGGAGTGGGAGGATCAGGGGTCACTTTGCCAGCATCCGTGACAGAAGCAAAAATAATCCTTTTGCTCCCACATCATGAATTTCTTAGCATGATTCATTTGAAAGCAGAATTAATTCCAGTGGGGTTGGCCATGAAGGCTGTTGGAATTGAAAAGGAGGCAGGAATGCTGGTGGGAGGGCAGGAGCTTCCAGAGGAGAGCCTGGCCATTTGCAGAGAGCAAATCCCTTCGCCTGCCCCTGCTTCAGCTTCCTAGTGAGCAAACGAGGATGATCCAAACTAACCACCCTGGTAAAACACTTGGCAATCTAGAACTGAAAAGGGCTGTAAAAGAGCTGAAACTATTTGCAGCAGGACTATCGAACTTTAAAACTCCCTTGTAATTGTTTATGACCCCAAAGCTCAGAGCTACACACACAGAGTGGGGTCCCGTGGTGGGGCACTCTCCAGCCACGGGCAGGGGTCAATGCTCATCCCTCCTCTGACAGGAACAGCAGGAGGAGTCACAAACAAGCAGAGGAGGAAAAATCCTCAGGAGTCCAGTTTTAAAATAAGGAAGCAGCATTGTCAGCTCATTCAAACCCTCCTTGGCTGCCTCAGGGGGTGTGCAGCCAAATCCTTCGGGTTTTCTCCCCGGGGTGTCGGTGCCCTTGCTGCTGGTGCTGGTGGGGATGGGAGGGGGTGAATGGCAGGTTGAGATGACAGGACTCGGCTCTGCTGAAATATTTTGAGACTGAGAGACCCTCCCCTCTGCTCCCTCCCCACAAGGGTATCCGGAGAGGCCCCGGGTGGCACCAGGCAGGAAGCGGATCTGGCTGTGTCTGGTGCCTCCTGCTCTGCTGCAGCCTGACCACAAACGCCGTGCGGGTGTTTCTCCTCCTGAGCTGGAAGAGCACGGGCGGGCAGGGGGCAGCCCCGTGCCCCTGCAACATCTGTTTCCTATTCCAGACCGCACCAAAAAAACCCCTTGGGACCCGCCCCCTTCCCGAAAATTCAGTGGGGGTCTTCCACATGGAACCACAACAAATTCCCAGCAGGGCGCTGCCCGGGTGAGCAGCACAGAGCCCTCCCTGAGCCCAGCTGTAATTAGACCCCAACCACAGGTACCCGGTAAATGAGCCAAACTCCAGGCACAAACACAGCAGTCGAACAGGAGCCAAGAGGCGCAACTCACTGCTCAGCCCACCCAAGAAGCCCTTCTCTGTCCCCTCAGCACCTCCAGGCCCGCAGCCTCCTCTCCACTGGACGTGCCAGTCCTGCCATCACGCAACTAATGCTGGAAGCTGCATCTCGTTATGCACATGAGCTTAATCTGCCTCAGAATCACAGCCAGTTCTTGCTGCAGAGGAGCCATCTCCCCTCTCACAGCCTGAATGAAGTCGGGGGTTGAGCCAAGCAAGTACAGCAGAACCAGAGCCTTTGTGCTCTCTGCTCTTTCCCTGTTATCCCAGGTGAAGGAGTTCAACGGCAGCCGTTTGGGGTGGTGGTTTGTTTGGTTTGGGGTTTAAGCACATAGTTTTTGTTACTTAAACAATAAAGAGAAGATGGCACTCCTCACAGAGCTGGCAGCCCCGCGTGCAGGTGCCCATCGCCTCAGTGAGGGCAGAAACGTGGCTTGAGCTCTGCAACACGCCACTGCCACAGCCTGGAATGATGCTTCCAATTCCCTTCGTACCCCTTCACTTTTGCCCTGGAAGCTGCTGTTGTGCCATGGGCCAGGGCCCCGGGCCCCACGCAAGTGGGAGGGCTGAGAGGGGCCTGTGTTGACCCCCAGACCGGAGCAAGGGAGTGGGGACACCGGGCTGAAGGCTGGGAATGGGGGCACTGGAGTGGGGCTTTCCCACCTCCCCAGGCACTGAAAAGCAGCTTCTCCTTTCCCTGCCTGCAGCCCCGCTTCTGCGGCGCTGCCCTCGCTGCCCCAGGCCTTTCCTGGGTCCTCAGGAGCCCGACTGCTGCCTCAGGGGCTGCGAGCTGGGGCACGCTCTCTGCCCAGCACCCCGAGCTCGGCGCAGGCTGCGGGGTGCCGCAGGTGAGAAGGGGCAGCCGCCGCTGCGCTCCCCTCGCCCCGCACCCGGGATGCCCGGCACCTGCACGGGGGAGGGCACTGCTCCGCCGCTGCCCTGCTCCCGGCATGGATGGGATGCGTCGGGCTGGCTGCGGGCGGGGGAACGCGGTGCCCTCAGGAGGTGAGAGCCTGGAGGGCCCCCAGCCCTGACATGGGGCTGGCATTTCTCTGGGGTTCACCGGCTGCTCGAACGACCTTTACTTCTGGAAACTCCCAAATGGTTTTCAAGTCCTGAGAAAAGTCATCTTTAATAGCTCTCCTTTTATCTGAACTTTTGGCCATTCTTGACATTTTGTAACTTTTTTATTTATAAATTTCCTTCCCTCCGCCACAGGCTGCTCTGGGCAAACAGCTGTTCCAGCTTTGCAAGCGGAGTTCTGTCTCTCAGGCTGAGTTATCATACTTCCCCCAGATACAGACCTGCTTAATAACTAATGACTTTTTAAAATTTACTGGAACATTGTATGGATTCCTCTGATGCACTGAAGGAACCCAACCCTGTGCTCGGCCCTTGGGCAGGAACTGGGAGAAGAGTGCTCTATCCCGGGTGTGGGGCAGAGCTAGCTCCCAGGAAACTCTCATTCCTGCTGCAAGGTCACACATTATTTTAAAGACTGACACTTCCTGCAGCTCTGGGGAACGGTTCTCAGCCATGGAAAGCCAGCGGATGTTTAAAAAAGACGCCAAGCCTCAGAGTCACCAAATGCTGGGGTTTTCCAGCAGCTCCCGTGGTAGCCCCCCAGGCCATCCTGCGTCTGTCAGAAACGCCAAACACCGAGACAGCCACACCTGAGAGTGCTGTCGCCCACAAAAGAAAGCCCGAGGGTGATTCCCTCTCTCCATGAAGGGCTGGGAGTGCCCCGGGACAGAACGTGGGGCTCTGCCCTGCAAAGCCAGGCAGCCCCGGCCGGGCTCCGCTGCCAGCGCCCGGCGCAGCCCACGGCAGCGTCAGAGCTGCTGCTGAAAACCAAACGCATCAGTATTCCTCTTCCCTGGGCAATTTTGACATGTTTTGAAGTGAGCTGCGACGTTTTTACATTCATAGTTGCTATTCAGTATTTTGAGTCGAAATATTAATTTTTTTCACATTGAGTAGTGTTAAACCCAAAGTGCTGGAGCATGGCAGTGCTTCAAGCTGCTAACAACATTCTACTCTGAAATGTACCCATAAATAGGAAAGACTGGATAAATTATACTGTACAGCTCCATAAAACTGACATAAACCCATAAGCAAAACTAAGAGGGAAGAAAACCTCTTCTCAACAAAGCTTATCTGAGTCCTTTAATTCTCATCTGTAAGTCTTTCCTTGTTTAACCCTGGTTTTAAAAGACCTTTGAAAGTTTATCTTTTTTTTTTTCCTCCTTTCTTAAAATAGTTCCAGTTCCGTGCAGTTTTGCAGAGTGAGTGACAGAATTTTTCCTCTCTCTTTGCATTTACTCCCCTGCTAGTGACAAATAATGGCAAACCTGGGATTCGGCCTGTGTGGGGAAAAACCGGTGGGGCAGCCAGAGCCACTGCTCCCAGGCTGGAGCTGTCCCGCAGAGGGACTGTCCCCACCCTCAACCTAAAGCGTGCCCTAAGCAGCCCGAGCACAGCAGCCGCCCAGCACGGCGGTGGCTCTGTTTCCTGCCCTGATAAAGCATCGCGCATTTTTGCGTTATCGCAGCAATTTCTGCCCCAATGCAATGCCAAGCACGCCTCAGGAATGCAGCTCCAGGGAACGCTGGGCGCCTGCCGTGCATCCCCTCGGACGGACAGGCACCGCTGCAGCGCTGCCTCATCACCCGCGGGCAGGGGGACCGTCCCTGCCCTGGGGGTCCCCGGGACCGTCCCTGCCCTGGGGGTCCCCGGGACCGTCCCTGCCCTGGGGGTCCCCGGGTCCCCCAACCCAGCCCTCTGGAGCAGCCTGGGAAGAGCAGCCCCGAGGCTGGTCTGGGCTCTCCGTGGGGTGGTTGGTCGGTCTGGCGGGTTTTTAACGTTAACATCCTCAGCTGCCTGCAGGCACAGCACATCACGCCGCCGTGCTCTCCCCCCACCAGAATTCCAGGCTCCAGCGGGTGCGCGGCCCCAGCACACATCCCACAGCCACGCCGGCCCCCTCCGGCCAGGGGAGCTCCTCAGCTGACCAACAGATCCGCTCGCTCTCACGGCCTCTGTAACCCAGCGTGAGTCTGACAACGAACATTTAATTAAAGCAAGTCCCCACGTGATTTGCAAACAATTTTTTAAAATTACAGTGCATCAGAATTATATTTTTAATGTACCATGCTGTGGTGATCCCACTCCACTTCCAAAGCTCAGGAGCACATGTATGTTCATTTTCTGGTCCCTGGGGGTTTTTTACCCTGCGCAAGCATGCAAAGACAACAACCTGCCTGCAGAAACACCTCCTCGCCGGGGTGATGCCCACAGAAGGGCTCGGGCACTGCAGGATCAGCACCGCCCGTCCCTGCGGGGACCGGGAGCCCGGCACTGTGGGGGAATCCGTGTGGGAGCGCCCCGCTGGCTCCGTCCCCGTGCCAGGGCTGCTCCCAAACCGCATCGCCGCAGCTTTGCAGTGGAGGACGAGCCGCGGTGACCCCGCAGCCGCGGGGCCGGCAGTTCACACCCAGCAGGTGAGCGCTGCCCAGAGCAGAGCGGGGGCTATCGGCAGCTCCGAGCAGAGCCCACCCCTCCCACACCCTCTCTGCACGGAACCACCCCGGTCCAACCCGGGGGCAGCTCTGCGAGGAGAAGAGGCACGAGCAGCCCCAATTTGCAACGACACAGGACGAAGTACAAGCTCCACTGTGGTTTTAATGCTCCTCTCCTCTTCCTTTTGGGGAAAAGGCGGAACACAGCCCTGTGTTAGCCCTCATGAAGGCACCCCGACACGCAGCATCCCGGAGTGACCTGGGCAGCGGGGCGGATGCGCCGGCACACGCTGTTCCCAGGAACGACAGGCAGGATGCGGTGGGAAGGCACAGCGCACGGAGGCTGGAGCCGCTCCACGCCTGGTGAGGAGACAGCTGGGCCTCCTCCGGACCAGCAGAACGAGGGGGTGACTCAGCTCCCCGGCAGCGCAGCAGGAGCCGCGCGTGGGGCTCCACGTGCCCCCACAGCCCGCGGGGCTCGGCCCCACCTTGGGCCCCAGGTGAGGATCTCCAGCCTCGGGGCTCCGGCAGCATCCCAAGGAGCTGGTGCCCGCAGCGCCGGGATGTGCTCGGCAGGCAGCAGCTCTGCCAAAGGCATTCCCAGCTTGGCACGGGACCTGTTCCCCAGGCGAGAAGAGACACGAAGCCGCTGACACGTTTCTTCCTGTTCCCATTGAAAACTGCGTCGGAGAAAGGCTGCGAGAAATCATGTGCTGGGTTTAACAGATTTCTCCCCAGAATGAGGCTTTGGCGCAGAAGGGGAGGATGAGAGGGTTTAAAAAATTAATACAAAATTCTGCTTGCCTGAGAGTACTGTCACAGCAGACTCAGACAGGCCGCCAGGTCCCTCACTGACTCCTGGCCTGCAGTAGTCTGAGCTGGTGCCACTTGGAAAGCAGCAGTTTGGTTTGTGTAATCTTTAATATCCACTGCATCGGGAAAGGATTTACAAATCAAGTACAAGAAAATTTTGCCCATCTGTCATGAGTGGGAACCTTCAAACTGCAGCAGCACAAACTATCGCCCAGGACTGTGGGAGCAAAAAGAAGGGAGGGAAGAAAAGAAGAAGGGGGAACTGGTTAGAAGTGTGTTCCTTTCCTGCTGTTTGTCTGGCTGGCTGCAGGCCGGAGGGACACTGACCCGCCAGGCAGAGTGGGGTGTGGGCACTGCCCCCGGGAGCGGGGTTGGGAGGTACCAGGGAGGGGAGCACTGCAAGGTGCTGCAGCAAGGAGAAATGCAAAATGCCAGGAAATACCCAGGGAAGAGGAAAGGCCCACGTTCCAGCAGCGAATGTGGAACGACACAGGAGAGGCACGTGAAACGCAGCAGGGTTCTGGCAGTTTCTAGCACTGGGGTGCTGCCCGTGGGTTGTTACCTTGCACCTGCATGTTAGGGCATCTCAGGGCATGGGGCCAGTCTCATCCTATCCCATCCTGTCCGAGCCCATCCCGTCCTGTGCTACCCCCACAGGAGGGTGGCAGAGCTCGGCCCCAAGCAGCCCCAGCTCACGGGTGCCTCACGGCCCCCGGCTGCCCTGTTCACCCTGCAAGCAACTAAGGCTTGCAGGAGCCCAGAGGTGGCTCAGGCTGCAGGAGAGGACCCAGGGGAGCTGATGGCAGCCCTGCAGGGCCCAGCAGTGGGCACTGGACACAGCCCTGTCTGTCTTCCTTCACATGAAAATCGACGGGTTCTGCTAGCATTTGCCGAGCAGCAGAGCCGCGTGTGTGAACTCGCAGCTGGATTATGTTTTTGCTGCCCTGAAAGCAAAGTGATGACTGAATTCCTGAGAAAGAAAACAGATTGGGAAACAGAAGATTGCTCAATGCACCTGCTGGTGAGTCAGAAGGCACAGACCCGGCACACTCCCTCTGCAGCAAGTGGCTGCACGACGGGGGCACCTGGAGGCAGCCAGGGAGGACCCTGGGGGACCAACGCCTCACTCGTCTGACAGGGAATTCACACACCAGGCTCGGCTCTGGCTGGAGCCACGCCACTGCCGAGGGCAGGGAATTCCGAGGGCGCTGGGCTGGGTTTGGCACCCGAGCCCTGGCCAGGTACCTGGGGCCACAGCTGCCCCAGCCAGCAGCATCCTTCAGCCCCACCTGCCCTGGTGACACAGCCACTGCCGGGAAGGGGCCTGTCACAGACGGCTGTGGCTGAGGGGCTCACAGAACGGGAACAGCTCAGCGCTTCCTGCCCAGTGCCAGCAAAGGTGGCAAACACCGGCCCAGCAAAGGTGGCAAACACCGGCCTAGCGGCAGGCTCGCTGCTGAGCGTGTCCGGCACTGCCAGGCCAGCGTCCGTGCTTGCCAACACCCGGCTACAGGAGGTTCCTCCAAAGGAAAAGAACAGGGATGAACCACATGGAAGGGCAACCCAGAGCCAGCGTGTGCACCTCACTGCAGAGACACACGTCCTCCGAACAGCGAGGAGGAGTTTTAGAGAACAGATACGAAGTGACTGATGCTGGGTATGGGGAGAGGTTAATACAGGCAGGCAGCAGTGACCCTCGAGAGGGAATGTTGTTAGAGGCTCAGGGACCTCCCAAAAGTTTTATAGGGCAAGTTGGATTTTGTGAATTCCGTCCAGCTCTCTCCTGTGAGCTGGTCCTCTTCCCTCTCTATCTGTGCATCTATTTTAGGATGAAGTTTTCACTTCAGAACAGATGTTCAGAACTGGGTTTCATGTAGTAACGATCTGTTCACATCATCTTCCTTTTTGCACCAGAAACCACGAATTGAGGAGCTGGAGCCAGCAGCAGCTGGCAGAGCCGGTAAGTGACACTCTGGCCGTATTTTCCCCCTTTACTTACTGCCGATGCCACGGGCGCGGTGGCCACAGTCACAGATCCCTTGGCCATCGGGTGTCGAGGTGTCCCTGGCAGCAGCCCGGGCACCGCTGCCACCCGTCAGGGCAGACCCGGCCCCCAAAGCGCCCGGTGCTGTATGCGCCTCTGTCGAAACAGCCGGCGAGCACCGGGCAGCAAAGGCGATGTGGAAGGCGAGGGCCGGCATCGGAAAAAGGGTGCGGGAATGGGAGAGAAGGGGCCAGCAGAGCCCCTCCACGGTCACGGGGCTCAGTGCCCTGACACCGCCCCGAGGCACAACCGTGGGCAGCTCCAGCGGCATTTGCCAGCGAGCACAGGAACGCCGGGACAGGCTCCACGCTCCAGCCAGCGCCGAGACAAGGTTTTCTGCGGCAGCCGCCGCACCCGCCCCGCCGTGAGGGGCTGGGGGCAGGATGCGGGCAGGATGCGGTCAGGATGCAGGATGCAGCCTTACCCGGACCAGCAGCTCACTGGGCCCGGCCCCCGGCGGAGGTCGGTCCGTGGCCGCGGGAGCTCCCCCTGACGCTGCACAAGCTCCTACCTGCACACGCAGAGGCCCCGACTCGCTCCAGCCCTTCCCTTCAGCCCGGCTGAGCCCTATCAAATCCCCACCTGCCCTGGGGCCACTCAGCCCCACCACCAGCACCTGTGCCATTCTCCGAACGCTCTGCTCTCTTCTGCTGTCCCGGGGCTCGGGAGCTGCCGCAGTTGGTGCTGTGACAAGTTGCCGCAGCCCGTGGCACGGTGCGGTGGTGGCCGGGCCACCCTCTCCGGCCCCGCGTTGTGCTGCGTGTTCCGGACACTGCAGTGGGCAGAGCTGAGCCCGTCCCAGCGCCTCTCCTCATGCCGAGGCATCGTGCCACCCACAGCTGGGACCACAGAGAGGGGTGTGATCGGCTCTGTTTGGGCAGAAATACACTTTTTAAAAAATTACAACTAATATCTGGATCCAAAAACACCCTCAGAATTATTCTGTTTCCTTCTTCCTGCCACCATTTCCTGCCCAGGGAGCAGAGGTGATTCAAACTCTTTGCCAGGTTCCTGTTCCTCCCTCCCTGAAGGCCCAGAATCCTCCCCCAGTTCTGAAAAGCCTCTCAGCTGCAGACACAGGAGATCCTTGGAACAAAATTCTGTTACTTTGCTTTTCACAAATGATACAGTTCTCATTGCTGCTCCCGCGGTTGTCGTTGTCCCGGCCCTGGCCAGCGAAGTGCCACATCCCAGAGGGGTGGCAGGGACAGCGAGGTGTCACATCCCCGAGAGGTGCCACGGGCAGTGAGGTGTCACAGCCGCAGTTTCCCGAGCCGCTTTGGCAGCAGCTCCTTCTCGTGGCTCTGCTCGGCATCCGAGCTGGTGATTCCTCTCTGGCTCCAGCGACAGCCCCGCGGGGGCAGAGCTGCTGCTCGGCATCCTCTCCCTCGCCTGAGCCCCCAGAGCCGGTGCCTCAGGACAGACCCGGCCGGAGGGTCCCGCAGGGCTGGGGGAGCCCTGGGACGGACCACGGGAGCCACCGCAGCCGCCGTCAAAGTTACGGAGTAAAATCGACCTGGGTTATTGTTGCCAGTTCTGAACACTGGCGCTGCTCCACACGTTGTTTTTCCCTTGGCAGCTAAATGTGGGGATAGACGAAACGCTGGTGTCATCCTGAGCATGGGAGCAGAGGCAGTGCAGGGGAGTGGGTGCTCGGCCAGCAGGAATGGGGCGTCCAGGTGTGCTAAGCTGGGAAACGGCGTCAATAGACCTGTCTGGGAAAGGCCAGTTCGTGCTGGGGGTCACAGGAGACCCCCAGAATCCCCCTGGAAAACAACTGCCCTGCGGTGTTTCCTTTACTCAATTAAAGCTGTGATGTCGTGATCAAAAATTCTGATTATCAGTGATCTGTGGGAGACCGATGGAGGAACTGCAACACGTGGCAACAGGGCTCCCTCTAATGTCAGCCACTGCCTGGCTGCACCCCACTCCCTGCTGCCCCATTCCCTGCACCTCCCTTCCCAGTTCCCTTTATTCCCTGTGCCCCCAGCTCCCTGCTTCCCATTTCCCTGCACCTCCAGGTCTCTGCTCCCCATTCCTTGCCACCCTCATTCCATGCTCCTCTCATTCCTTTCACGCTGAATTCCCTGCAGCCCCAGCTCCCTGTTCTCCAACTCCCTGATCATCCAGCTCCCTGTGCCCCTATTCCCTGCTGCTCCATTCCCCACTCCTCCCATTCTCTGTGCCCCCATTCCCCACACCTTCAGTTCCCTGTGCCCCCAGTGTGTCCCAGAATCTCAAAGTGTTGCCACAGGAGGGTAACAACAGTTAGGGCTGATGCAGAGCATTCTGGTGCTTTGTATTTACTCTCTGGATTTAACAGGAATATCCCAAACAGGTGACATTTTAATATACATCCTGTGGATGGGACGTGCTGGTGCAGAAAAGCCCCAGTGCCAAATAAATCGTGGGCAGTCCCACAAGTACTCGGACACTTTCCAACCCAGTGGAGCCACCTTTAACCTGGTAGAGGGAGAGATAATTAAGAAAGAGAACTTTCATTAGGGCAATTTCACTTTATTTTTTCCATACAGCAAGGTCAACTATAGCAGTAATAATAAAATAAGCATAAACCCAAATTGCAGCCCAGGACAGAGTACGTAACTGGAGCAACTACAAGCGAAAGTAAGTCTGTGGTTACGTAAGAGCGAACCCAAGCGCGCCCGTCCTTCCAGCAGCTGAAGCGGGGCCGCACGAGTGCAACTCGTTAATTACTGACTGCGGTGGGTGCCCGTCCTTGCAGCAGCTGAAGCGGGGCCGCACAGCCGTTAATCGCTGACCGCCGCGCGCTCCCGGAGCGGAGCGGGCAGCCCGGCCCCGCGCCTGCGCCCAGCCTTGGCGTACGCAGGACGAGCAGGTTCCTGCAACGCTTTCCATGGAAAGGGGAGACCTCCCAGCTTGTTTTTCACCTGCTAAAAGAACAGGACCGCTACAGCGAGAAAATAATCCCCTACCCTACAGCTACGGGTGCTGTTGTGTTTGCCTGTCCATGGTTGAACTCTGTGAACGTCAGTATTTGTTTTGAAGAATCTTTTTTTTGTGAACAAGAAACCACTGAAATTGTCAGAAACTGGTTTGAATAGCATATATCTTTAATATATTTTGATACTTTAAACATGCAGTAGATTTTGAATAATGTACTGAATATCTGAGCCATGATTCCCTGGATGGGCTGAAGTACCTGCTTTTTTTTTTCCTTTTTTTTTTTTTTTTTTTTTTTTTTTTTTTTTTTTCCTTTTTTTTTTCTTAATGATTTTCAGGCAGATTTGACCCAGTGGAGCTTCTGTCAGTCATGAGATCTCGGAAGGATGGCAGATCTTTCCAGCTGAAAAAATCCTGGCAAACTACAAGCTGTCCACATAAAGCAAAGCAACTTTTTGGAAGGGGGATGGAGTGCTAACTCTGTGCCACTTTTGCAAGCAATTTTGTTCAGCCTGTCATTTTATTTAGCCTTAACAAAACTCCTTGTAATTATAGACATTTTTATTCAAAATAAGATCTTACTATTATACAGGTTTCTCTCTTTTTTGACTATATACAGAAGTGCAAAAAGTCAACCTTCGCTCTCGACGTCCCAACTGCAGCATAATCAACCCTCAAGAGTTTGCACACACACACTAGAATTCTTGTTACGTAAACTTTGAGTATTTGGATTATCAACAAAAAGTCCCTTGATCTATTGATTATGCAGCTTATTTATAACAAGGCCTGATATTCAGGGATTTCAAAAAATATTTAAACAATATTTTAACATTTGAAATGGATACAGTAGAAAATAAATTTTATTCTAATATCTAGGAACTAGATTTTTTTTTCTCATAATAACTAATTACAAACAAAATAAATCATCAAAATATTACTCAATTGTCTGCCAGGATTGTTGCCATAGCAACAACTTAACTTCTTACTTAGCAATGATTATATAATTATAAGATATCCATATAAAAGATCTTTGTTCTTTTAATGAAAACTAGACAAGAACTAACAATGACTGACATTCTTACATTGTCATATTAGATCAGTAAAATAGAAATCATTTAGTTAACAATAATACGAATACTCATAAGACACTACATGTAGATTCCAAACTGAGTATGTTATGAAGAAAACTACTTTTTTTTTTTTGTATTTTGAAAAAGTCATCAGTAAACTCTAATAAAACAAAATTCTATAAACTGAAATGGTATCAACTGGTAATAGAAAATGAAAACGAGCTAATAAATGTAAGAAATAAAAACTACACTTTTAACAAGAAAAAAAATAAGTAAATCCTCTATGGTAAGTCACTACAATAACATGTGAAGTCACCTATACTTTCTTAACACGATTGAAATTACATTGGTATGGGTTTTAACCCGTAATGTAATAATCTAAGGCTTTAATAGATGTACAGTACAATCAGGAAAATCAACACATCATTCTTACCTATAAAGCATCTCTCTCAAGCATAAAAACTCGCAGTAAACTTGGAGTATGGCGAGTTCTACAACCGAACCCGCGCCTCTCCCTCCCCTGCCCACCCGGGGCCTGGCCCCAGGCAGCCCCTGGCTGAACAGAGCAAAAATATCCTTTACTGGCTGCAACATCCAAACCACAAAAAGGAGTTCCTTTGGATGAATCCATTCTTAAAACTTGAATGCACATCTATTTGTTTGTTTTTATTTTGTAAAGGCTTTCTAAGGCTATAAGCAGTTAATCTGAACAAAAAAAATCACATATAAAACTCACCCGAGTATTAACCCACCCAATTTCTACACTAATTAACGTCTCATTTGTCCTATTTTGGTTTGTCATGCATCTGCTGTCAGTGCTTCTGCGTCTTTGTTTAGAGTCGCCGCGGACGCGGGACTTGATGAATTAAAGTGAAACCCATCTCTGCAAAACATTTATAGTCCTTGTGACTCGCGACAGAGGCTATAAATAGAGCAAAAGAAGTTCCTCAAACATTTGTTACTGTGTCTCAGAAATGGCTTTTCCCTTTCGCAGCTCACGTTATACAGTAAATATGCATAAATATGACATACAACGCCTTGGGAGAGTTTACAGATAATATTGTCCATAAGGGGTATGCACAGCTGGAGCATCTCTCTGGTGCTGCCCACTGGCTGTGAGGAGCAATTGGCCATTTCTGAGACAGCTTTGGTTTGAAACAGAATGGTGCCCTTTGACTGATCAGTACTCATCAAGTCAGTGAAAACGTGGTTCTGAAAATAACACTGCGGAAATAATACTCTGATGGATGTACAGTCTATGGCACTTCATGAGAATCCTTAACAACGTGGTACTTAAAGCCATTGATGTGCTTTAAAA
The DNA here is from genome assembly GCA_013398955.1 of Callaeas wilsoni. NCBI lineage: Eukaryota > Metazoa > Chordata > Aves > Passeriformes > Callaeidae > Callaeas > Callaeas wilsoni. Next base: position 26,590 of record VWPU01008863.1, read on the forward strand.
TATACACAGTTGTGGTTTTGCTTGGCACATTCATCTCTGTCAGATTCCTCTCTTCTCATTTCTTACAATCTATTACATTAAAAATATTACTCTTAAACAAAAATTACTGTGCATGCACGCTCTCGTCTATAATGGCAATTTTAAATACAAGGTGCACCTTTGTTATTTGTAAACCTTGAAAGAAATAAACTTACTTTAAAAAATTATATCTTGGTCTACAGACGTACCAATACATAATAGATTTCTGGTTACAGCATCGTCGGTCTTTCCGGGGTGACGTCCGTGATTGTGGGGAGCAGCCCCGAACGCACCGGCCCCGGGCACTCTGTGCCGGGAAAGGCGGACGATGCTGCAGGTTTAGACAATAAGATCACCTCAGCACAAGTATCAATTCAATGTACAAAGTAGATAGGCAACAGTGTGCAGTGGAGTCCCACGGTCTCGCTTCGTCTCGTTAACATGCAATGTGTGATGTCACTGCTGAGGGGTTCCCAGTGCTGCTGGACAGTATTTACATACACTATGGCTAATGAGCTCGGCCTCTTCCCACCCAAATCCGGCCTCTTCGCCTCGGATACCATCTGGGAAGGGAAGAGCACAAAGTGTTCTCGGCACAGCCAGGACTTGGTGTCAGACCACACCTTTACACAGCTTTACACGGCACCGGGGGCTGCCTCCCTGCAGGAACCCTCTGGCAGCAGAAGCATCCCATCCCACTTGAGGCACTGCATCCCATCCCGTGCCATGCCACCCTCAGCAATCCACCCGCCCCGCATCACTCAAGCAGTTTAACAACACTTCTGCTCAGCTGAAAGGAGTAGCTGTGATTACAAACCCACTGCGGCCAAAGGGTCAATCCTCACCCTCAGAAATAATTCCATTATGGCCAAGGAATTCAATAAAAACACGGCAGAAATGGAGCACAGGAGAGAGGAAGGTAACACAAATGAGGAGCCGCCCGGGGAGGGAATGGCTGCGGGGGGGATCTCACAACAACAGGAGAATTACGAGGTGCCACACCCAGCAACTGCTGGGGTTCCAAATTTTGAGATTTAAAAGCTGTTCTTTCTGAAGAGAACATGATGGAATCATTTCCCCCCCACAATCTGCCCCTCAGTTCAGGTCAGTGCTGGGGCCACCACAGTCAGAACATAAACCCCTGTGAACCCTGATTTTTCTGGGTGGGCATGTACAAACTAACATATGATGTGGCCACTGGTACCCGTGGGATCTCCCCTCGGAGAGGAATGGCCCCTCTGGGGGGTCAGAGCCTCTGCCCCTGCAGCTTACTGGTTTTCTCAGAAAGAAAATAAAAACATTCTGTCCCTTACAGCAACCAATTAAACACATAAGAGGAAAAAAAATACAGCAACAGCACATTGGGAACTTACTGTTTGATGACCAAATGTCTACATCTGTGTAACATACTTGTGGCTAGTCAGATGTTCGGCAGATATTATGGGTATCTACAGGTAAGAAATGTAAACAATGAGTAACAGGTGCAACGAGCCCAGCCAGAGGCACAGCATTTGCTACAGAACATCAGTTTGGGAAAGGGAGCATCAGCTGTGAGTTGGTGGATTTTATATCGTAACTTAAGTTAAAGTCAACTGAAGTGCTACAATAGCAACTTAGAACTGGAAAACACTGGGTAAAGTACTACTGGATAAATAAGTATTACTGGTTGTTCACAGGAGAAGTTGACATCTACAAGTCATGCAGCGCAGTAATTGAAAATAGCCCTTTTTGTTGGCCTACACAAAATTCTGTGCTTTCAATGTCTCAGATGATGAATTCTACAGTGGCCTCGTTTCAGTGTGATTCTGTGAAGTGTTCACTGCTGTCACTGTCCTGGGTTTTGAATGCCAACCCTACGATGCCCTGAGCTTGATTTTCATGGCTGGTGAAAATCCCCAGTTGAGAAGAACTCTGCTCTTCCCACGGTGGCTGCAGCACCACGCAGAGCAGCCAGCAAGCAAAGCCTCCCCAAGCAGGGAAAAAATTCCCAAAATGTTCGGCTGCACGAACAGGACTCGGCACGTGGCTCCCCTCAAGTGCCCATCAGCTCAGTTTCCCGTTTAAATGACCAGGGTTACACTGGGAGCAACCCTGCAGCGCCCGGGGGAGCACATGTGCCCAGGCACAGGGAATTCTGTTGGGGCCTAGGACACAAAATGGATTTGCAGGCTCTGAAACAGCCGTGGCACTTGGAAAGGCCCCTTTTCCTGATGGGCACCAAGGCTGGCCTGTGAATCTGCCCAGTAAAGAGAATGGGGGCTTTCTTCCCAACCCCCTCACTGGCTTGTTGTTTTCCCACCCGTGTGCCCTCTCCTCCCCTGGCAGCTCACACATCACAGCATTGCCAACTCCACAGAAATGGGCTTGGAGCAAAATGAAGCTTCTCATACCATGTTTTCCCACTGCTGCAGGACAGGCTGCGGCACCCCCGGGAGCAGCATCAGGGATAGTGCTGTCGAACAGACCAAGGACCTTCAGCACCACCCCGGGAAGATGAAGGGCCGGATCTTTAGCCTTTGGCATGCAGGCACACGGCATCGGGTGCTCTCGAATGCCTTCAGCATTGCTCACAGGGTATATACATATATGGGTATATATGTATATATGGAGGTTTGGCTGCAGAACTGCACTAAGTGTGTTATGAGGCTCTGGGAAGAAAGGCATGAAATGACCAGATTCTACAGCAGAAAGTTTTCCCTGTGATCTGTCTGGGAAGTGCATGGTTACTAATAGAGAGATTATTTTAAACCAGTGATTTTTTCTGTGGCTTGTCGTGTTCTCACAACCCTCAGGACATGCACAGGATACAGAGACACACTGAAAGTAACTGTCTGGTGCAATAAACTGCAGTATGAAGAGACTTTGGGCATACACGAGGTGGCTTGCTGAGGTGGCACATACACAGAGGTAGCCCCGTTTATGAACTAGCTTTTCAAAATACAAATTCTTAGGCCAAGTTTAAAGCCCCGAGTGACCTGTTCATTCAGCAAACATTTCTCAAGAGAAGAACGTGCTAGCTGCTGAGCAGACTAACCTGGGTTGTTTTTGGAATTCTACAACATCCAGGTCCCTTTGGATGCTCAGGGTGTGCACGCCTAGGTGTCACTGCAATGGTGCCATTTGGGAATCGTGTTTTTGAGAGATGAGGAAGCAGACAGGTTAACGAGGGACGTACAGCTGGGGCAGCACAAAATGATAGTGCTCAACAGGTAAAGGTGCAAAGGCTCGAAGCCAAAGGCCCTGGGGCTCACTCTGCAGCACTGGGTGTCCCGAGGAGTCACCTGTCCTGAGCCAGGGGCCGAGTGCATCAGGTAAGCCTGCCTTAACACTGACATTTACCTGCACAGCTCATCCCACACACCGGACCACACCTGCACAACGCCGAGGAGAACTCGGAGTTCCCTTGTCTAAGGGGCACACGTGTGATCCCACTGAGCTGGAAGCAAGACCTGCGTATCAGACCAGAACTGACAGCTTCATGACATGGGCAACTAACTGCCCCGTAGATCTCAAAAAATAATATGCTTTTAGAAGAGGAACAGAAGGCTCTTTAAAACATTTTTATTGTTGCACTTTCAGCCAGGTGCGGTACAGAAATCTGCCCTTCTGACAGCGTCCTGTGCTCAGGTGCAGCTCCAGCCACTCCTCTGGCCCAGGGACTCATCTTTAGAGCACTGGTTCTGACTTTCCTGGGAGGACTTCTAATCACTTACGTGGTAAAGCATTACTCTCGTACTCCTGAAATACATCCAAACACGGCAATGACTGGGGTGGCTATTGAGAAATAAAGCCAGACTCTAACGGGCATTTTCTTAACTGAGCTCTGTTCAAAGCAATGGGCCATTCCAAAGAGAATCACAAGGCTGGAACAAAGGTTTCAAGGAAGTTTCTGTGTGGCCCATACTCACAGGGTTTTGTTTTATGCTTGGAAGCGGAGAGTCAGAACATGTTTGGACTGCTAAACTCAGACTGTAGGAACCTGCAACCCCTCTGCACAAAGACTCCCCTGGCTTTCCCTGAGTTCTGCACTGAAAGGAGCTGTTGGCTCCACAGAAAAGGAAATAAATCATGGGTTTGTGTATTATCCCTTGCTCTTTGCATCCCTGAGAGCAGAAATAAGCAGCATGGCCCATAAATGTCAAGACTGAGTCAGAAACTATTGTCAATTATTTTTAGCATCAGAAATGGAACTGCAGCACCTTTGGAGCATGGCTAAGGGCTGATTAAGCTGTGCTGCAGCTCTCCGAGAGAATGTGTAGGCCAACAAGAGGTCAGAACCAAACCCCCATGCTCATTAAAGCACCGATTTCAAGTTGTCTGTAAGGAACAAAGCTGTAAATTAGCAAACCTGGTTGGCTGTGGCTGTTGCAGCGAAGGGAACACTTGTGGCAGATGTTGTTGCTGCAGACACAGTGGCTGGCGTAGCACCGTGCACCATGGGAACTTTCGGAAGGAAAATCAAATAAGCAAACATACAGAAGAGTGTAGCAGTATGGAACCAGAGCGACACGTGGGAGGGTCATTGAGCATGGTTTACCACAGCGAAAAGCCCGAGACATCATTGCCAGCGCGTGACATGCAACCACAGTGCAAAGCAGGACAACATTCCGGGAGGAAGGGGAGGGAGATGAAAGAGAAAAAAAAGGGGAAAATGCTTGTTACCATCAAATCAAGAAAATCGACACAAACAAGCTTAACCATTTCAATACGAAAAACAACAGGAGAGTTTTTTTAATGCCCTTATATTTACAAATTTTTGTCTTTTAAAAATTCAACCCAAATATTTACTGCTAACAGAAATTAATCTTGTAGAAGGACAGAATACAGCTACATGGCTATGGTAAGATACAGTCTTTAGTTAACACAAGATAGTTTCTAAACACTGGAACTCATAGTCCAGTCAAAATCCACCAAGGAACAATGTGCAATTAAAAACTGCTGTACAAAATTAACATCTACGTGTCCATGTCAATTAAATAAAACAATTGCATTTAATTGACAGGTGTTAGTGCAGGAGGCTCAGGGAGATGGACTGGCACGAGGGCTGTACGTTAAATCTAGCAGTGGATTTTGAGGGTCTGTGAGCTGCACCACAGGTTTAAGATAATCAAGAAACAAAGCTGGCACCTACCAACACTTGTAGCGGGTGTCATGCACAATATTGAGCCTGCTCATCATGCATTGCAACAGGAAGGTGGATTTGGAAAGGGAAAAGAATTAAAACAACCCATCACACGTGTAATTAGAAATTTCATTTGAACAAAGAAGAAAAATTGTTATTACGGGCACAGTGGCATGTAACTGTCAGCACAATCAAACCATACAATAGCACAGTGATCCGTCAGAAGGAGGCCTTGGGGACAGGGCAGCGGAGGAAGGTGCGTTGGGACCGCGCTGGCCCCGGAGCACGGCCAGGAAAACCTTCCTCAGCTTTAACTCAGAACTCCTGAAACCTTTCTGCCTTTTGACACAAGCCTTGTCATGGTCCCTTCCTTGCTCTTCTTCAAAGCAGGTGGTTCACAGTCGGCCCTGCGGGTGCCCGCGGCCCCGGTGCGAGGCCCGTGGGACCAGGCCGGGCTGTCCTTGTCCCCGCGCCCGCTCAGGAAGCGCCGCGCACGGCTGCACCCGTCCCGAGGTGACAGAGCTCCTGTCCCCTGGCACACCCTGACTGCTCCAGTGTTCGGGGAAGGTACAGGCCACCCCCAGGAGCCTCGGCAGGCAGGAGTTTGGCTGCAGCCCTGCGAGCCGCCAGAGAAGGGGCAGTGCTCCCGCCTGTGCCCTGCTCGGCCGCCCAGGCGCGGCGCAGAGCGGTGGCTGAATGGTCACCGTGCCCCGTGCGGCTCATGCCGACACCTCGGAACGCCTGTCCTGCCTTTTTTCTACATTGTAGGATGTATTTTATGCTGCCGGTGCCTCGGCTCATGGCCCCAACTCCCTTCAGACTACAGAACGAGAAAGCACCTGGAGAGTTCTGCCCTGCAACCAGAGCCAGGAGCGGGAAGGTGTTTTCAGGATCATTGTAGCATAATTTTTAAGTATCACCAAGTTGGCAATTCTCTTTACGTTACACAGCAAAATGCCTTCCACCAGACTGATCTCACAATCTTCTATTTCTGCTTCCAAGATGATAAACATATACTGATCTTCCAGAACATCAATTTTTAATAAATTATTTACTTTTTTATTTAACAAATAACATTTATTAACACTGTTACTGATGATTGACACAGCAGAAACTGAAATAAACTCTGAAATCTGGGCATGAGCTTGCAGTCGAAATGGAAACATATCCTAGCAGGCTGCCAGAGGCAGGCAGGCAATGCCGCCTCCGTGACATCCCGTGACTGTACTGGGGACAGGAAACGGCTCCAGCCGGTGCCAAGCACTGGAGGGGATGCACAGCCCCAGGAGCATTTAACTATGCAGGGAAGAAGTCAGCCCGTTTAATTACTGCTGGGGCCAAGGTTATTCTCTGTCACTGCTCTATCTGTAAGGCAACAAAGGCAAGGGCACCATCATGCTTCCTAAGCACTCCTCTATTTCTGTGTCATGGAAGAGACTGAGAACATTGGCAAAGAAAGGCTAAAGGAAGGGCACCTCTCCTCATCTCCCCCAGCACAAATCATGGCCAAAGCCAATGGGATCACCCTCAAGATTAAAAAATAGAGCAGAATTTGGCTAAAATGTACAAACAGTAAGCAAAACTGCTTTCTCGGTCCCTCTTACGGGCTCTCAGTGCGCTAACAGGGTTACAGAGAAGCAGCTCTGAGTGTGCCTCTCAGAAGTGCCCCGTTCACACGGCTGCACAGCCTCCGTCAGAGCTGCAACAGCACATCACTCCCTGCACAAGTGTACCTACATGCTACAGATGCGTTGGGTATTTGTAACGACTCTGAAATACCCCCGTAAAGCTTTTCAGTTAAAAGCTCCAAATTTCAGTCTGAATTATCATCATTAACATTATGACCAGTGCACACGGTTTTTGAAAGGGAATTGAAGCAAATGAACATGAGGCAGAAAGGAGAATACTTGCTGGGGTGGCATAACGCCCAAACACAGACATTATGCTATATGACCCTCTTACCAGTAATAAAAATAATTTTTGCTATGATCTTAATATTCAGCTTGACTTCAGAAGATTTGACTGACTAATGAGAACACATGAATAATGAATGTGCCCTTTCAATGTTCCCTGGCTGTTTGGCACAAGGCAGAATTTTAATTTGAGGATGTTCTGACTTAACTGACCATAACTGCACAACCAGATTATTTCTGCAATGCAATAAAGCTATTTTTATAAATATTCTACATTTACTGTTGTTTTAATTATTTTTTTCTCTTTTCTCCCTTGTATTATTCCCTTCAGTCTATTTCTTCTGCCCAATCTACTAAAGCCTAACTAAAAACAACGCTCCAGACAGCACTAGCACTGCCGTGGAGGTGAGCAGCGGTGCGTGACCTTTCCTTCCCCAATGTTTTGGGGGAGAGCAGTGGTTTTGCACAGGCCCAGCAGCCCCAGGGAGAAAAGTGCTTTAGGAAAGCCTCTGGACACCGAGTCCCAGCCAGGAACGAGGGAGTCTCTGGGGCTGAAGCTGCAGTAATTGAACAAATACACAACAGGTTAATATGATGCAGAGGTAGCTGCAGCCTTTCCACACCGGCTCTGGGGTTCAGCTCCAGCTGCAATCCTGCCCCTTGCAGCTGCACCACGTCATCAGCTCCGGGGAGCATCCTGCCAACCTGAACCTTTCCTCTGCAGGATCTCGCTTCTCAAAGACACTCTGGTCACCTGGGGGACACACCCGGGGCAGAACAGCTGCCCTCGCACACCTGAGGAGACAGGGAGCTGAGGCACAGGATGGTCACAGGCGCCGGGGCAGGATGCCACTCAGCTGCCCACAGGAGCACTCTCCAGCCAGCTCCCAGTCGCTGCAGGACACGGAGCAGGTAAAGGTCCAAGGACCTGGAGCTCTGCACAGTCACAGTGGGAGGTTCACCCGCGCCTGCCGAGGTGCCCCAAGCTGGCAGCCAGGACCCAGGGACCAAATCAAGCTGTGAACACCACCAAGGCATGCAGAGCCTCCTGACTCGGCAGATTAACTCCCCTTATTTCAACAGCACAAATGTTCCTGTTTTTTTCTTGCAACACCCCTAAACTCCCCTCTCAGTCTGGGGACAGCTGCTAGCAGCCAAGGTTTTGGGGATGCCTCAAGAGGGGAGCTGTGCACAGAGGGAGCTTTAGTAGAGGGAGGTGATACGAGTGTCTAAAGAACATTTAATCACTTAAGGTGTGCTGGAGTGCAGTGTCCACTCCCAGGCATCGATGATCCCTGGATGTGCTTCACATCCCTGGCACACAGCCAGCCAGAACAATGCCTTACAATTCAAAAGAGGCATCTGAGGTTTTCTGGAATATCAGTGGGAGAACATGAGGAGTTAAGTGCCCTGCAGAGAGGAGGGTCCTGCCCAGATTGCCCACAGGGGTCCAACCCTGAGCACACCCACCCTGTGTGGGTTCCACAGGTGTCCTGCCCTCCAGCCCTCCTGCATACCCTGCCTGGAGCAACTGGAACACAAATGAGCACTTACACCTTGGCTGTCTGAACCTGAAAAACGTCACTTTAATTCAGATCCCACTGAGCTGCCCTGCCCCTGCTCCGTGGCCGTGGAGCTGGGGGCACCCACGCTCTGTGCTCTCCGTCGCTTCGGAGGGATAGACGGAGAAACTCTATTTCCAGGTGACTGTGCCCAAACAGGAACTGATCCCAGTTCATTTGAAGTGGGAAAAACTAAAAAGGACGAGGTGGCAAAGACATTTTTCAAACTTTTTGCAAAGTACTGGATTACTGGAAAGCTCAACCTGCCGCTATCTGAAAAATATAAAGAGAGAATTTATAATAGCTCATGCTAAAAACTCCCTTACTTTTCTTGTGTAACATATACTAAACTTCAGTGGTCAGGAAAGGTCTAACAAAGCCTCAAGAACCGCTGCCAAGCTCCTGGAGGTTTCAGTGTGGATCTGCTGGAGGAAGAGCTGAGGCAAGGTGTACGTAAGAGCCAATGGGAAAGACCACACCAATGATGAGGTGCAAATGGGGTCTGGCACACACGAACAACAACCTCAGCCCCTGAGTTCGAAGGGGAAGTTCAAAGGCAGCTCCAGCACTTCCAGAAACCATCCAACCCCTCGCTACTTTCATGGAAGCTGAAAATTGCAGTTTATGGACTCCACTGGTTATGCTGTGCCCAGAGAGATCTGTGAATTGTTTAACATTCACAGGAAGGACTCTGAGTCTTTCTGGTTGGGGCTCTGAGCAATCCAGTCTATTGGAAGGTGTCCTCCCATAGCAGGGGTTTGGAATGAGGTGGTCTTTAGGGTCCTTCCCAACCCAAACCATTCCAGGAGTCTCTGATTGCATATGCATTTTTATATGGATTTTAAGATGTGGGCTAGGGATCTGACCTACAGCTTACTCAACCCTTCTTGCTATTGACTCCAGCAAGCTTTGCAACATTTACTGATACATTTCAGTGGCTGCAATGCATTTTTGGAACTAAGTATGTTATTAAAATGCACTAGATCAAGAAACTGATTTTTGTGCCATTTAAAGTACACATGTTGGTTGTATGCCAGACCAAGATAGAATAGTAAAGGGCATTACAGTGAACTCCTGGGAACGTACTTGCCAAAAATGTTTAGGATAAAATCCTTTATTTTTTTGGGTAAAGACTGATTAGCTGTATTTCCTCCCCTTCCCAGTCTGCATTATGAAGGGCTGTCCTCACAGACTCTTTCCCATTTTTGAGAACAGATCTATCAGCTGGGCTCCGCACACCTCCTGGAATGACGGTGCTGCTCTAGCGTGGGTTCAGGTGTAACAAACCACCTCAGTTGTGTAACTAAGGGCAGAAGCTCTCGGGACATACTAGAGATCATTTCTCACGCAGTGCCATCGGCAGAACCAAAGCACATATTCCAACTTTATGTCCCATCACTAGTCCTCCAAAGGGATTTCTGCTTGGTACGTAGTACAGGCACCAACTCTTCAGCAATGACACCAGGACAAGTGTAGAGCTGATCACTCTTGACTCAGAACAAGCACTTGGCTTTACTCAGTCCAAGACCAGCTCTGAGACATCAGTGGTAAAGGCCCAAACTGTGACTTCTTGTGTAGGTTTGTGATTCTTCACCTGTGAGACTGCCTGTGCTGCCTGAGATCACTGCACCTCATCAAAATCAACCCCTTTGTGTGTGTGACTCAGAGCCATCCCTGCCAAGGCCAAGGGGTCTCACAATGAAACGAGCACAACAGCTTAGGGATGAGGAAGGAAGAGCAGTTAATCCAGGGAAAGAGGAAGGAGAGAGAAGATTTCAAATTCTGATTTGGGGTGATAGAGCATGATGCTGATTTTGTGTTAGACCAGAAAACACCCACCCAGCTTCTGCAAGGAGCAGAGAGAAGCCAGCGTTCCCACAGCCAGCCCCTCCTCTGCCCACGGGCACGAGGCACTGCTGTGCCATGGCTGGAGGGGCTGCCTGTGCCTGGCACCAGCGGCCTCCAGCACACGCCGCGCTTGCCACCAGCAACAAACAGCTGTCTCCTACTGTGCTTTTTCCAGAACTCCCCCCTCTCCCTCCCCTGAAAAGGCACCAGTGAAGCACTTACCTGGTGGGAGAAAGGCTGTATGCTGCTGTAACTGCATGTTGGCAAGAGCTTGCTGGTATTGGAAGATACCAGTGTTAAAGACTGCGGTGGCACCATTGGTTTTTTCAAGCGCAGGCCTCTTTGGTAAGGGGGGAAGTACAGCTTGAGGAATTCCCTGAATGGTGGATGGGTATAAAAATAAAGTCCAGTAACAAAAAGAAAAAAAAAAAGGGAGGGGGTGGGTGGGGTGTGGAAGAGGATGGGGAGAGGGAGGGAGGGAAAAAGGGAGGAGAAAAGGAGAGAGAAAAAGGAAAAAAGAAAAATCAGTAGAAGGCAAAATAACCAGGCAGCACCATGTTTCTCCATGAGCAAGCAAGCGGCATAGCAGACTGAACTACCAAATAAAAGGCGAGGGAACAGCTTTCCAGGGAGCACTATTTGCCTACCACTAGAGCGGCACAGGGACCGGCGGGACAGCCGCTATGGGCACTGGCATCAGTACCACGCTACGGGAAAGCTTCGGGCTGGGTCAGGAGCGAGGCTATCGGGGAAGCAGCACTGCTAGCTCCATGAGGATCACACGTAGAAGCCATGTTAATAGTCACCGTCCGGAGCGGATGGCAGGGCCGTGGTGACACCCCCGTCCCCGGGCCCCAGCGCTGCCCGGGCATGCAGAGCGCGCGCCGCATGCCGGCCCCGGCCGCCTCCGCGCCACGAAGCCATGCCAACGCCCCTGCGCCAGCACCCGGGAGGGACGGGAGGGGACGCGGGGCAGGAGGGCAGGGGAGGGGACGGGAAGGGGCCGGCGGGGCGCGGGGGCG
>VWPU01008870.1:0-14267 GCA_013398955.1 Callaeas wilsoni
CCCGCCAGGGGGCGCTGCCTGCCGCGCGCCGCCGCGCAGGGCGCCCCCCGGTGGGGGCCGGGGGAACCGCGCCCCGCCAGACCCGTGCCGCCCGAGAGGACACGGCCGGACACGACTGGACTGGACACGGCCGGACTCGGCCAACCGGACTGGACACGGCCGGACTCGGCCAACCGGACTGGACACGGCCACCGCCGGCGCACAGGCACCCCCGCGGCGCGCATGGCGCTTCTGTCCCGCTGCTGCGGCTTTCACACTCCTGCTTCACCACGCAGGCTGACAGAGCCGAGCCGAGCTTCCAAAGGAACCCAGCAATCTGGGTATTCATTAAGGAAAACGATGGATCCCGTAGAGATCGGAGGGAACCGGGCGCGGAGGCTGGGGGAAACACACGCCACAGGAATTTAGGGTCAAAAGAAAAATACTTTTCTCTTTTTTCCTTTTCTTTTTTTTCTTTTTTTTTTTCTTTTTTTTTTTTTTTTTTTTTGTGAGTTTGGGGGTTTTTTTTGGCTGGAGAGCTGGGTGTGGTGGTGTATAACAGACTTTAAACAAACCTCCATAAAAATACATTTAATTGATAACACTTGCGAACTGCAATCACAGTGGTGTGTTACCAAACTGCAGGCGACTTTTCTGGAAGACAGCTGGTACTGAGACAAAGGCTGCTTAGGAGACGCAGCTGCTGAATTCCCTCTATACCTTTGCTGGAGTGCATTTGTCAGTGTACAACTTTTTAGTCTGAAAAATTTTGTTTGCTAAACAAGTTCTTAAGTAATTTTCTGATGCTACTGAATCCTAGCTCTTCCTTACAAAACAGATCTGTAACTCAAAGCCACATCCGTAACACAGGGAATTCTAAAACCAACTATAAAGATTCAGTTTAGCCAAGTTCAGAAAATTCAAGACATGCAAACCTATATACTGGATATGCTAGAGGAAACACTTTTCATTCAATTAACTGAAAGAAAGTGGGCAAGTTTTATTAACATCTTCTAAAAACACTTACCTGGTCTCTTGGGTCTTACCTGCCAGTATCAGAAAATCACAGAAGTAAAGATACAAAGATTTCTTCCCACAAAGTCTGAAAAGTCCAATAACCACCTTGACTTTCACTTATAACCAACAACAAAGTATTGTGTGTATCTGAACCAGCTACACACGTAAGTCATGTTCAGGTACATTCTTTAAAGATTATAACAATGCTGAGGGAATATAAGAAGTGGTTAGAAAATAGACAAAAAATCGATATCTCAGAAGACCTTACTTGAAGCTTGCCTCTTTGCTGTGCTTTAGCTTCTTCTGCTATGCTACAGGTTTCAGACACATTCCCTTCCCTTTCAGAAAAACTACTGTCCTCACTACTGTGCCAAAAAGATCACCCATAGACTGCTCACAAGGACAATTTCACAAGCAGTGTGACAATTTCACACAAGCAGTGTGAGAGGATAGTAAGGGGTTTCATGAGAGACTGTGACCCACAGAAAGGCGGCACTCAAGGATGGTGCTGGCTGATCTCAATGGTGACTGAGATGGGGACAGGGGGAAAGGTCCCAAGCAAAGCCAATGGCATGCCATCTTCAAAAAGCCCCAGAAGACCTGTCCAGAGACCTACAGGGTTATCAGTCTAGATTTGGTCCCTGGGAAAGTCACAGAGCAAGACGTCTACAAGAGGATAAGGTTTACAGTCTTAAGCATACAACTTAGGATGGGTAAAAACTGATTGGATGATTGGCTTTAGAGGCAGCAGTTAATGTCTTGTACTCTAACAGGACTGCAGTAACAAAGTGGAGAAGCAAAATCAGTGACCAGTCCTTCATCAGTGGCATGGGAGAAGTCACGTTTGTCAAGTTTGCAGAAGACATCAAACTGGGGAGAAAAGCCAACGCACTGCAGAGAAGGGCTGCCATGCAGAGGGACCTGGGTAGGGTGGAGGAAGGTGTGGGGGCTCTTGTGCAGTTCAGCAGGTGAAAAGCCCTGCCTCTGGGAAGTGAGAGCCTCAGGCAGCAGGGCAGGCTAGACATGGCCTGCCTGGGCAGCAGCTCTGCAGAAAATGCCTTGGGACTGGCAGCAACCAAGGGCAGCAGTATCCATCACTACAGTAGTACAGGCACAACCAGGACATGCAGGAAAGTGATGGTTCCCCCTTGATTCAGTACTTTTTAGACAACACCAAGACAAGATACTGAGTCCTGAGTTTCGGCTCCCTACCACAGGACTCCCACTGCCAAAGTGGTGTGAGCCCAACACAGGCCCACCCAGATGCTCAGGGACCGGAGCACCCGCACAGTGGGGTGACCCTGAGGGACAAGGCTGCCTCAGCCTGGAGAAGGGAAGGCTTCACATGCACCTCAGAGCAGCCCTCTTCTGCCTACAGACAGGCAGCTGACAATAAAGAGTCAGGCTGTGTCATGGTGGCTGAATGACAGCAAAGTTCAAACTGCAGATAAAGGCAAGCCTTTCTCCTACAGGAGCAGTGCAGCAGTGGTGCAGGTTGCCCAGAAGTGCTGTGTGGTCCCTGCTCTTGGAAGTTTTAAAGACAGACTGCAAAACGCCCTGAGCCATTTGGTCTGACATCTTTGCTGACTCTGCTTTGAGCAGAAAGTCAGACTGGAGACACCTCAGAGTTTTCCATCCTTAGCTGTAGCATCCTCTTCAGTGCTGGCAAGCTGCAATGCAAAACTGAAAGTCTAGTGAGCTCTTTAACTTTTCATTTACATTTAGTTAATTTAGTGGGTGACCAGATTCCTACAAATCCACTCTATAAGCTGACAGCACCTTTTCAAACCTACTTTCATGGAAGAAAAACACACAGAAGTGAAAAACCTACTTATTTGAATCCCCTAGCTTGCATGGTATCATCTTCCATGATTTTGGAGATCAGGGAGGATGGGCTTTCACAAGAAACATTACACTGCCTATTACATACGGTCATCAGAAGTATGAAAAGAACTGCATGACTCTTCAGGCAGGCAATACAGTAACAAAACAAAGTTGTGTGAAAAAGCTCAGTGCTGTTGTACCTGCAGCCAGTGTAAAATACACATTCAAGAAAATCGGTACTGGGCACAAAGCATACAGGTTTTTTTGAACCGAAACTAAATCCTCTATTTAAAATGGAGAGAAAAAAAATCAGTTCCAGAGCTTTTCACAGGCAGAGCAGAAACAAGAAGACCTGCATTCACCTGTACCAGAGAAAACAGGAAGCAGATGTGCTGCTGGCATGCAGAGTTGATGACAGAGTCCCTGTGTTAGCAAACAAAATTCCCAATGGTGCAACAAGAGGTACATCATAATTCTTTAAAAAAAAAAATGCAGAACATATGAGTTTCTCCAAACCCACCAGTCATTAGCAAAACCCTGATGTTTGCTTTTAAAAAGGTCTGCTATCCTTTGACAGAGATTGAAGTCCTCATGACAGAGATTACTGAACGGAGGACTGGATTCTTGTATAAGTAAACTGATTAAAATTTTGTACATGCTACTAAGTTCTTCACACGAGAAGTGGTGTATGAAATAGGTGTTAATCCTCCAGTCTCCACAGGAAGGTGGGAAGGCTTTGGGAGGGAACAGCACTCAGCTAACAAGCATGCTGTACAGCAATTAGACAAGGGGTTGTGCAAAACACTCAAAATTTTCTGAGATGTCTGTAAATTACAGGAGTCTCATATTTTGAAAAACAAGTGGAAGGGACTGCATAAATACCAACCATTATTAAGAATAGCTTTGAAAATACCAACCTATCATTTCCATAACAGACAAATCTTCAACAGTTCAAGGAAGGCTCACAAAGAGGAATGGCTACCACATAACCAGTTTAGTTACTGGTAACTCAGGTTTACCAACTACTGGGCATTGTATTATCAATCCTCACTACACACGGTTACACAGATTGCCAAAGCTTGCAACAGTCGCTATATTATCCGGTTATTAACCTCCATACTCTTCAGGTCCAACATCCAGAAGCAGAGCTACAGTCACTGATCAGCCCCACTTGTGCATCATCATCTTGAGCTCCATCCACACTAAGGTACACTATATAACCTACATCCATCGTGCTCTGGGCTAAAAAAGGCATCACTGGAAAATGAGAACTACTAGGGAAAGAAATGAGAAATAAAATTTAGCATTTGACCTTCCTGTTCTTCAATTTAGATAGATTCTATCTACATAAGAATTTACAATTCCGTTCAGCTGAATTAGTAACTACATACAAAACACTGCAAGAAGTCAACACATTAAGACCCAGCGGAAAGGCTGTCTTCTTCCATAGTTGCACAAAGTCTACACAATTATCTGGTTTTCCTGCTGTAGCTATGTGGCCTATACTAAAAGATCCTAAAAGCTGCCTTTTGTAGAATGTTCTGTTTTGCCAACGGAAAAAATGGCAGAGATATGCAAACAACTGCAGAGAAGGGAAAAAAAAAGAAATGTACAAATACATACATGATCGCTTCTACAAATCAGTCTACCACATATACTCTCTGTATCTACTGATCTGTTTTTCCCCTCTCACACTGTTTTTCTTCCTTTACTGTTTTCTTTGCTAGCTTCAGTAAGTATTTCAGATACTCTAGATACACGAATGAAGAACTGTATGTGTGTATGTGGAAAAACAGCTTTACAGATGGCAATACTGGAACAGTAGAAATCGTAAAACACTTTACAGTGTTAATAAAAATCCTAAAAATATTTTTAGATTTCACCTGGGGAAATGCAGAAGCATGAGGGGATGGCTACTGATTGAAGGAAATCTCCATTTTCCTACTTCCTTTCTCCTACTTGTTTCCTTACCCTCTGCCTCCTACTTCCTGCATGACAACAGCAGTAGACCAGACAACTATCTATTGACAAATTTTATTATCTACTGACAAATATATACTCTCACATTCAGGCCTAATTTATCACTCCCCTGCAGCTGCAAGATTGCAGCAGACAGAAACTCTTGACTGGTTGGGCTCCCATGAACTTTAGGGCACACCCCAGCATGGGTTGACTACCAAAAAATGCTGGGGAACAGAAGACCTCCTTTCACAATGTCAGGACATGGTGATCAAATCCCATTCTGTGCCAGATAGGAATAAAAATCTATGAGCATAAGCCACCTCTTTCCAAGCCAAACTTTTCCACTCCAGTAAAACAGTGGGATAATGGGAATTTTCCATGCTCTTTCCTGTTACACATTTATTTTCTGTTCCACAGAAACTTAAACATAACTTGTTTGTTTTTTTTTTCTTTTTAGTTCTCTCAGAAAATGGAGCTGTGTCATTCAAAATGCAAGAAAACAAATCATTTACATATCATTTGCACACAAATCCTGGGGAAAGTATATGAGTACAGTGAATAAAATTGAAAAGTAATTTGCTATCACATTGCTGCCACATATCATTATGTGGATCAACAGGTGCATTGCTGGCCTTTGCTGTACTCTCTGTACACCATACAATGCTGGATGGTGCCAGAGGACCAGCTGGTGTCATAAACACCAGCCTCAGATTCGAGGTGACAAAGAAACATCTCTGATAATGATGTTTATTCGTCCTTCTTAAGTCTTTTGACAGTGAAGACAAAGAAACTGCAACAATCCTGGGCCTACACAGGACAGCAAATTACAGCAAATTTAGTCTGTTTTACAAATCTATAGACTATACAACATTGTTTGTTGCAGAAATGTGAACAAGGCAAGAGATTTTCTCATTACAAGAAGAAGACTGCCAGCTTGGTAAATGTAATTCTATCACTTCTGCCACGGAGTGGCTCTGTTAGAACGCTTACACATTTCAGAGATAGATGCTATTTTAGATACCCAACAGGAGGATGATTTAGCTGGAACATGACTTAGAGAAGACCTAGTCATTGCTACAGTCAGCATTATGGGTATGTAGCAGAAATGATGGCATGTTCTATGGGGATGAGAATTCTGGGGAAAAACTTGAGAGAAAAAAAAGAGTGAGTCTGAAACTGGGCAGTAAGTTATCACATAGTTTAGACTTTGGCTACTTTATGCTCTGTTCCATAATTGAAGATATTTTGCAACATGAATAAATAAAATTCAGTATCTGTGAGGTACCCTGACAGTAGCCACGACTGCCACAGAAAGATCCACAAAAGCATAGTCAAGATGTATTTTCAGTAAGCTTTCTACAAGATGCTTCAAAAGCTGAAGAAACCCAAATCATCATGACAGAAAAAGAAAAGCCTTGTATGGACGAGTAATGGGTTAATTGCCAGGAAAGAGAGAGTCAATTCTGCAGTGAGGCCACTTGCAAAATTTCTCAAGGAACTGTAATGGATCTGCTGTGGCAAAGGTAAGCAGCAAGAAACATCCAGTTACTCAAAACAGTACAGGGTAAAGCTTCATGGAGGGACAATGTGAAACGGAACAGACATCAGAATGGAAGGTGACATTCAACAAGTAAAGTGATCTACATGTAGGGGAAAAAACAGCAGTCCTAATAAGTTGGTATGGTCTATTGCTCAGAAAAGAGATCTGAGGTTATGACAATCTCTTTAAAACAGGAGTTTAGTCCCTGATAAAAAAAATTTAGAATTAAGGACAGGAACATCATCAAGCCATTGTGTAAATCTGTGTTTCAATGTAGCCATATTTATATTTAAGACTGTATTTTTTATTCCCTTTATATCAAAAATGTTAACAGATGTGGAAGAAGCTCCTAAAAGGACAAAAAAGCGTGATCAAAATATGGGATAACTTTTCCTTCAAGCAATCTTAAACCTAAGCAATCTTAAGTTTTTTTATTGAGGAAAAGAGAATTTTAGAGAGGTCTGACACGTTTATGAAGGTTTAGGTAGGTTCTAGAGGGTGGTGGTACAAGGTAACTGCACACCATCTCTTCCCATACAAGAATTAAGAGGCATTGAATCCAGCTCATCAGAGGCCACTTCAGAAGGACATGAGTGGTTCATTGTGGCACTGGTAGTTCACCCAAAGAACCACCAGCTCATTTGCAAAAGAGGCCGTGTATTCTTCCTGACTTCTTGAAGAAGCTGGACATATTCAGAGATGCAAATCTACTGATGATAAAAGAATGTAAGCCACAACTAACTCAAAAATCTCCTGGGCTTAAAAGAGTTGTAAACTTGTAAGGTATCAGGTAACATCAGTGCATACACATTTCCCGTTCTTATACCTTCATAGGCACTTGTTTATGGATATTTTAAAACATGTTGGTGGTCAAGCAGTGTATTTGGACTGACCTAATATGGCCATGGTTGTGTTCTAATTCTACCTTCAGAACAAAAAGCGAAAAAGAACTTGAGGCAACAACATCTAACTTGGTTTTTCTCCACAATTGTTAGCAGCAGCTAATTAAATTACCACCACCCATCCTGTGCAATGAATGACTCACGGGTTCAATGGGGAAAGGAAGAAGGAAAACAAAGCAATGTTAGGTAATTAAAGGCCATACCAAAACACACATGAAACACAAAAGGCAAATTAGGCAGGATTATCTTGCTTGTATATTTCCCAATCCGTGATAGACTGGCTTTGCAACCAGACAATTCTAAAGTGTCCTAAGTTCTGAATGGTCTGGAAGAGTTTGATGTATGGGTCTTCTGAGGGAGAATGTCACTCATATGTCAGATTTAAAGGAATACTTGAAGAATCTCGCTTTCCTGGAAAGAGACAATGCATAAATTATCAAAGACAGTGCTTTAAACTAAACTGGGTGACTTGGACTTGAGCAGACATGGGAGCACTCAAACTATCTTCTAGCAGCTAAGACAGGCAACCATGCTTCTCTCCATCCATTCCAGGCAGATTAAAGGTGCATATGACCATAGCTTTAGATGTTAATGAAGAAGAAACCAGACGCCAGCACACTGACAAGGAAGTGTTTTTTGTCATCAGTACCAGAACATCCCACACACATCTGCCAGTTCCAAAGATACTGCTGTAAAAGTCCTTCTGTAACTTCAGCACTGGGTCATAACCAGAAGGTTATGGCTGATTATGTGTTAAAACTGGGCAGAGTTTACTAATAGGTACATCTGTCAAAGGGGAGGCAAGATTAATTTTTTTTTAAGTCTTGTGCTCTTTCATAGGACAGAACCTTCAGCAAAGAGTAGAAAATGCTAACAGGGCTAAGTATAAATAGACTGCAAGTTCACAAAAGCTGATTGTTTTTAGGAACAGACATTTACAAATTGTGTTTTACTAAGAAGAGTAAAACGCAGATTTCCATATAAATTTCCAGGAAAAGAGAACACAGTCTCAAGCTGCACCAGGGAAAGTTCAGGTTGGACATCAGGAGGAATTACTTCACAAAAGAGTTGTCAAGCATTGAAACAGCCTGCCCAAGGAGGCAGCAGAGTCACCATCCCTGGAAGTGTTTAAGGAAAGACTGGATGTGGCACTTAGTGCCATGGTCTAGTTGACAAGGTGGTCTCTATGATCTCAAAGGTCTTTTCCAGCCTAACTGGATTCTATGTCTGACAGTGGCTGCTAAGACAAAATGTACAACAGAGAATTGAAGTATGCATATGTAAGACTCTGAAATACTGTTTGTAGATTACCTTGTGAAAACCTGAGGTTCAATGTCTTCTCTAAAAATCTTTGCTGTTCAGGTCAAATATAATTAAATACCCATATAAACATTTAGCCCTTCAAATGCTATTAAACTCCAGCATGATCTTACAGCATCAAGGTCCACTACATACAATAAAAAAATGTACAGCCCTCTACAAAAAATAATTTTCCTCTTTAATATCATTATTCTAAGAAAAGAGTCCCAAATTCTGCAGGGGCCTCTGAAATCAGAATGGGAAGGATTTAAAAACTGTCAGGTTTTTGATTTTTAAACAGCGCTGAAGGTATTTTATTTCCATACATTTTTAGCAGAGAGATGGAAAAAGACCTCTGTCATGCTTTAGGTAAAGGAACAACAGTTATTTATCAAACTGCATCACTATCCTGTTTCTAGCATCCATGTTCGCTTATTTTCCAAAGAAAAGAAAGGACCAGTAGGCTTTATCCAGTCATAGCAGTCCACTTCACTAATTGTCATAGCTTTGTCACTTCTCAGTTTGCACATCAAGCTAACACACACGAGCTATTTCGCCAAGTTATACACGATCCCTCTGTTCTAGTCTTCACATGTAGCTATTTTGTTCAACATGCATTCATGCTGCACTGATCATTTATTTCAAATTCACTAGAACATGAAGCACTTAATTGCCAAGTGGGTACAGACCTCCCCTTTGCAACCCAGCTCATCTGTTCTCTTTTTAATTGCACCATACCCAGTTTCTGGGTTTCATTAACTTCCTCCTTTGAACTGGTATCTAGGAAATCTCTTCATGTGCAGTTTAGACAACACATTGATTTACAATTAAAGTGGTTTACACACCAAGGCTGTGCCAGACTATATTTCTATAACATTCAATTCAATGTCATTTCCCAAGAGTCCACTTGCTGTACTGAATTACAGCTTTCAAATAATGTATTAGTATCACAAACTTACAATACAGTCTGTTCAATTTCTGTGCACCAACTCATGTGACATCTGACAAAAGACAAAATAGTCTTCTAATATTATTTTTTATGCCCAGAGTCTGCCAGTCAACAGATTCAATAACACCAATTAAGATTTGAACCACACAATTCACAGTAGCTACTGAAGCACTTATCCAAGGAACAATCATCTACCTTTAGCTGGCAACAGCTCAGCCACTTCAGGGCAAGGTGTGAACTTGGACACCTACATCCAGGAACTGCAGCTGTTTCTCACTCTTCTGACCTGGAACAAGCTACTACTAGCAGCTAAAGATAAATAACCATTGCTAATGTAAGCTCTTGCTAGACAGTGCTGGGGAATGGAGAAGACTAGACGGTAAGATTTGAGAAACACCAGTAAAATTTACAGAGAACTGGTAATATTTGCTTCTTTTAAATTCTCCATGATTTTCTGGAAGAGGCTTGGAGACATGAGGAAAAATAAACTGACATCATGTTTAATAGCCGAATGTCCACTTGAAAAATATGGGCAGAGAAGGACCACACAGTCCTGGAAGGGAGGGGGCAAACACAAGGATTTCTCAGACAGGAATTGAGCGGTTTATAATCACTCTCTAAAGCATAGCAGGATTTTTCTCAGTAATTTTACAAGAAACCATACACAGTGTGAGTGATAAACTCTTCTGAGTTTTAGTAAGCAAACATTGCTTTGCAACCACAGTGTGTTAAGCCCTCAGGCAATACCCACATAGTATAGAAGTATGCAATCTTTATGAAACAGCCCTGTAGGACATGTTTCTTATGACCAGTCATGCAACAAGACAACTGAAGCAGACAGAAATTTTACAGAATGTGGTATGAAACAGTCAAATTAGCAATGCACAGGCGTAAGCCAAAATAATGACTGGAACTCAGGAAGAAAAAGAGACCATGTGTACATGAATAATTTGCTTACAACAAGTATTGTCACTGCTTCTGGTACTAATTTTCAAAGAAAGTGCAATTATGCATAGTTTAAAGATGGAAATGATCAACAGAGTTTTCAAGTCATTAACATGTATGCCATTCATTTTACTCAAATACTACTACAAAACAGACCCTGAGACCTCAGTTATGCTAAATTACTTTAGCCACCAGGTGTCTCAATCAAATGGCCCAAAGAATAGACAGTATGAGGCTATTATCAACACCTGAGCTCTGCATTTAGGGTGCAGAGCATGTAAACTTACCTGCTCATAGGCAAACCACCTCCCAACATAGTGGAAATGAAGGAAGCAACACAGGCCAGACAGTCTGATCTCAGAAAAAACATATTCTTGATCTCAGAGCCACCAATCAAATTTAATTCAGTCATGTGACCCGGAGACCAGGCAAACAACTAAGAACCCTGATACCACTGTTCTCCTTTCTCCACATTCCTTCCAATGCCTTAGAAAAGGCTATCATAAAACTAACAAATTGCTCGGCACAAGAATATCCACCTTCCCCAAATGCCACGAATGACCAGATAAAAGGCTGAAACACAAATTTTCTTCCTCCCTGCCTCTCATCTCCCTCTGTTTTTTTAACTGGGGAAAGTAGGTGGGGTAGTTTTTGTTTTGAGCTAGAATCATTGTCAGATTTCATTAAAAAATTTCTCTGAGAAAACATATTACTGGATTCTGAGAACCACAGCCCTTAATTTAAGGAAGTTTTTACTGTAGACTAAAGAAAACCAATCAGCAGTGTGTATTCAAAAACCTGGGAGTAAGAACTCACAGCAGCTTCAGAGAGGCACGTCAGGTATTCAGCACAAACTATATAGATGGTAAAACCCACTTTGGGTAAACTCAAGATTCAGCATTGTGCTGACTCTTCCTACTTTCAGTGGGAACACAGGACCAGATAGGATCACTGTTGAGTCACTAATTTCCATCGTCCACAAGCGCAGGTATCCAAATAAAGATTTATTCATATAAAGATTTACCCATATAAAGAGATGGACAATCTCAATCTTGAAGATTCACTTTGTTCTGTTCTCCTGACTCCTGGACACCTTGTAAGTTTCAAGTCATCTCTCGGTTCCTCACAGCAGATTCGATTGCCAAAAAGAAATTCCAAAGTAAGAAAACTAGCACTTTTTCCAGAAAATAAAATGATAAACTGCCAATATTTTGAGCTTGCCAACACCAAGAAAGTCTTTGAGGAATAATTTCTCAGTCAGAAAATGTTTTAGGAAAAAAAAAAATCAAACCAACAGATAATAACTAAAGAGTCACAGAGACCTTTCAGCAGTGAGTAGCTTACAGAAGACACGGCCTAACAAGTCAGGGCTTAAGACAAGCAACTGGCTTAAAAGGAGGACCATTAAAAAAAAAAGAAGAGAATAAAAGAAAAGAAGGAAGGTAAGAACAGAAAGAGAACAGAAAGAAACTTTATAGACATTCCTACTAACATCTTGCAGACCAAGCACTTCAGGCAGTAAGCATTAAATTCATAACAATTAAAAGAAACTACCATAGAAGGGGCAAAGAAAGGATGAGTGCACATTGCATGAGTAGACCTCTTGGGTCTCAGAATCACCCCCAAAATCTCCTGTCTATACAAAACAGAGGGGCAGTAATACATAATGATTTTGATCCACAGACAAACCAGGTGACCTTCCCTTTAGACAGAGTTCAAGAAGTAGAAGGCTAAAATATTATTTCATCAAAGCAGGCGACTGAGTGAAGCAGAAGTTGAGCCACAGAAATGCAAAAATAAACACATAAATCCCTAACACCAGGTAAGGCAAATGTAGAAGGCAAAGCACAAACCCTTACCAGCACTGACAGAGAAGGTGATCCTGGCTTCCCTCAGCAAGTCAGATACTCATAAGAAAGAATTAGGCATTATAAGCTAGTCCTGACTAGAAGGAGAAACCACTTCTACTGAGACAAGATGGTTCATCTTGAAAGGAATTATTAAAGAAATTAGCAAACCTATAAGGTTAGCCAGGAATAGTACTGATGCGACAATTATGTCAGATTTAACTAGGAAAGACAAATGGGAGGAAAGAGAAACATTTCAGCTAGTTAACTTTACAGAATAAGATAATATAGGACAATACAAAAGAATAAAAATATACAAAGCCTGTTGTGTGGCAACACCACTCAAAGCAAGAAACAACTTAATACAAACTATGCTGCCAAAAAAACCAACCAACCAAACAAAACTAACTGTGCCTAAATTCACTCACACTTTGTTTTAAATCTGAAGATACCCCAGTGATTCAAAACTAGCCTGTCTGAACAAGATGTTATAAAATGTCAACAAGATTGACAAGTATTTCTTTCCTGCCTTCATACAAAGGTATTTCCCAACTCTCCTATCATAGCCAATCTAAGGTTTTCCTCTTTTCTTCAGGTTACATCAACCATGATCTGCCCTCAAGGTAGGACAGTATCTCCAAGATGAACATTAAACAGTCAAGCATACTGCCAGAATTAGAAGTGGTTTCACATTCTGCTACTGCCTGTCTGTTAAATCTCTGTCTGTGGTAGCTTCACAAGGGATTTCCCTGTTGCTGTGTAGAAAGAGTGATTTGACTATATGGAACAAACCACAGATAAGCTACTGAGCAGGCACATTTAAACAAAATGAAAATAAGAAGGCTTCAAGTGATAGAGTGATTATTGTTACAATAAATCGGCAGGCAATTTTTGAGGACAGTTTCATTAAACTTGTATTCACTTGCAGAATAGGAATGCTCTAAAAAGATAGAATCTAAATATTTGTTTTATTAACATGGTATGTACGAGAAGTCTCTACTCCAGTACCTGATCAACTTCTTGCTCAACCATGAATATTTTGTAAAGAGTTGAGAAAAGTCAGAATGATTTTTGATTAAGAACAAAAAAAAAAATTACTGTTAGCAAAAAGAAATTACAACACCTTGGAAAAAGAGGTTGTAAATACTTTTAAAATGGTATGAATTCTTCTTAAGCACCATCCGGAAACTAGTGAAAGAACTGTTTCTGAAAGGAAACTGCATTTCTCAATATACAAGAAGTTGTGTGTGAGAAAGCTCCACCAAAATAAGTTTGTATTGAATTATTATTTATATCTGCATCCTGTTTAGCCATTTAGAAAAAAAAGTTTAGTTCATGTTCCATAGATCCCTTTGTGTAAAGCTTTAAAAAGGCTTCTGTTAAAATAGGGAGGGCCTCCATACTTATATCCTCCAATTCACACTTTGTGGCAACTCAGAACTTTCAACCTGGATTTCCCCAACAAAAATAAAGTCATCCTTATCGTTTCCTCATGAAGCAGTTGGTTTCAAGCCTTAAACAAAGAAATATAAAGGGGATATTGACTACAGAAAAAAATAGTCATGTTACTGTTTATAGGTCTATGTAGCTTGATCAAAATACTTGAGTGAAACAGCCAAGTTTTGCCAGAGAAGGCTATTGTTTGCCAAGCTATAGCAGTTTTTCTGCACCTTTCTGCATGTTCCCAAGACTCATAACCCTTGAAAAAGGCAGAACTGGGCACTGCTTAAGGACCCTTTCTTGGCTGAATTATAGCAGCACTGCACTGCAATGTAATTGAGGCCTGCTTGCATTTTAGACACTTGCCTACTTAAAGTGACAGGTTACCTCAAAAAGTTACAGCTTACATTCAGGTACTTCTCATCTTCAGCTTTTTCTGCAGGACAAAAGGTACTCCAGATACATACACTCATCTGATACAAGCTAGCACAGGACACCTCTGGACCCATACATAACTGCTTTTAATTTCTTTTATTACTATTTGTCATGGTTTGACACTGGCC